>JAGFPH010001616.1:248389-261384 GCA_018207615.1 Philaenus spumarius | reverse complement strand
TAATGTTTAGTTCATTACAATATGACTTAAATAAATGAAAACTTAAAATAAATTCAACAAAATGTATTGTAATTATTGAGTGGCTGTGTGTTTCTGTACGATTTTCATATTCTTCCGTCAACAAAGTAGATCCTACCACAAAATAAAGATTCAAACCTAATAAAATAATATGCGACTGGCAAAGAATATTCCAAATATTAATCAAAATCAAAATTAGTTAATAATGTAAACTAAAGTAACTAAGTTAGTAAATATAATTAATATTTTTTAAATATTAAATGATTTCCAAATCGTATAGGCCTAGGCCCTACTATGAAGTAAGACACATTTGCATTCTGTACTACAGATAAATTCAACTTGTTTCTAATAACATTTTTAAAACAATGTAAACAATTCCACTTTGTAAAAAACAGAAGTAGTATACACAAATTAATAGTCTTTTACAAAACAATTAATAATTACAACTTTTCAAATTCACTATAAGACTTTAAACTAAAATTAAATTAGGTTACATTTTAAATGTAATATCTTTTTAAAATATAAAAAAACCTACATGGCATTTACTTAACCTGGGAAATCACAGTATGTTTCAACTTTTTAAACAAATGAATTTAACGTTTTTAATTATTGAACTTTGCAACTTATTTATCACAACTTATCGCTTGAAACATATATTTGCAGTTCATAAACACATTAAATAACAAAAAATACAATATTTATACACATTACATACTTGAGTAAAAGCAAACCTTATAAGGTAGTATATTTTATTATTAATTTAAACATTATGGCGTAAATTTACTATTCAATTCTCAGATGAGTTGCTTTTACTCAAGTATGTAATGTGTATATAAGGTTTATCTTGTGCCATCAAATTTATTACTTTATGAATTTGTTTTACGACATTTACTGTTTTCCATATTTTGGCCTACAATTGACACAGGAAATGTTTCATTTTAACACTAGTAACTGAAATATAAAAAATTACTAACTTCTAGCTCTTAGCAAACAATGTTCATTTTAAATTATATGGTCATCACTTTTAGAAATTAAAAAATCTATGTCGACAGATAACTTTTCCTACTTATCGTATAATTATACCACTTCGACAAACAATAAATACTATTAACTTTTAACAAACATTTTAACTATATACAATTGTGTTGATACATCACCTACAACTCATTTAAGTCATTCTCCTCCACATCAGTATTACTTGTTTTCTCATTTAAGTCATTCTCCTCCCCATCAGAATCACATGTTTTCGGTTTATAAACCAAAACAATATTTTCCAAAAAAATATTAAAAAGCTTTTCCGGCAATGGACTATATATTTTTCTAAACTTAAACTCTCCTAAATAACTATTGAAAAGACTACTTTTCCTATTACATGATGGAAACATGTTTTTTACATGCCTCCACATCCCTTCAATAGTGTTTGTACAAATTTCCCCTTCTTTAAAAATTATACGGTACTAAGTTATGGTTAACTTGTAAATGGTTGTAACCTAATCTACCTAATGAAATATATGCTTTCCAGGAATCAGAATATATAGTTGTACCAGGCAAAATATATTTTTTTTATGAATGGAATTAAAGCCTCTGCACATCTATCGTCCACTGTAGCCAAAAAAACACTTATTAGAACCTTGTTCCACTCCACCAAAAACCCACTGTTGGAATTGTTTCCTCTTACCCTTATTATAATTTCTTTTCCCAAAAAGAGATTTATCAATTTCAACTATATTTTCTGGGCCGCCAAAAGCTTGAAAGTCTTTCTAAACTGTGAGGGAAGCACATTCTCTGTATAATTCAACATAAAATATAGTTAGGCTGGCAGCCCTACTCAATTTCCTAAAAAAAAGGTAGTCGACTGCAAACATATCAGCGGGGAGTACGGTAGTAAATTTACGCCACTACTTGTTTGAGTTTTGGGGAAAGGATGTATTTACTTAATAATGTGTTACTCGAAAGGAGTAGGCCTACTATAGTATAATCATTCTAGGCCTAGTAGATACAGAAGTTCTCCCGGAAAGTTAGTAGTTACTTAAAAATGTCTTAACTAAAGTTGGTTTAAATAGTAACAAAATACTTAAGTGGTCACAGTATAAGATTATAAACACATTTAGCGACTAGCGAGGAGAAATCGGATAACATCCAAGAAGAAAATAAAGTTATAAGTACAAAATAGAAAACTCACAAATGCTACAGTTTATGAATACCCTATGTAAACCAGAAAATATAGGCCTAGGCCCTATTTTATGTAATCTCCTATCCTAAGTAGGCCTATCCTAATAAATAAATAAAAAATATATATTCTACGTAGAACTGGGAAAAAATTGCAGATAGGTTACTACTTAAACTGGCCCACTATTTTTCATTTACTATCTCCAGCTCTATTATCTGTTATTCAACAACTATTAAAAAGTGCTTAAATTACCAAGTAGGCAAAACGCTTTTACACGTAAGCTGCTAAACTAACCTTTTTTATCTCCCACAGTCTGGCACAATTTTAAAATACGGCCACTTCTTGTGTTTGTTCCAAACATTTTGAAACCTAAAAAACAAATAGTTATTAAACATGTAACTGTAGGACTATACATTTTTAAAATATAAAATTGTTCAATTTGAGGTAGGCTAGTATCAACAGTAAACTTGTAGATCTAGCCTTGCTGTATCATCAATTTACTATTAAAAAACAATGTAGGCTAGGCCTAATAATGCCTGTAAATCAATACATATTTTTTTACAAAAGAAATTATAAGAATTTGATTTAAATTAATAATTACTAATTTGGATTATAGTAAACTCAAAATTAAAAAAAGAAATAAGTTGAGTTCTTGCCCAGAGGCTTCAAAACTAGATGTTAACCTACATTTCAGTACCGTACTCAAAACCTAATAATACTCTGTAAAATAACTCAAGTGGAATACTAATTAATTGCTAGTTTTAAAATGTTAATTCAAAATGCATATAACCTTTTTTATACTTTAATCACAGATAAGAAAAAAGTATATAAATACATGTACTTACAAAACGTCTTCAACCAGCTAAAAGCTAAATGCCTTATTCTTATTCAATTCAATCATCAGTACTTCATAGTCCATAGGTTAGACGAAAGGATAGGTATCTGTCTGTTCAGTATTCCGTCTCTGCATAGAGCGCAGCACAATTCACTTGTAAAAATATGTAAAATTTATCACCTTAGCACGGTCTGACCGCGTTGCCAGAGCTAGTGACCGCCTTAATTGAGTATGACCGCTATACCGAGCATGTTTCCAGCGGTCTGACCGCTCTTCCAGGCGAAGTGGTACCTATATATATATATATATATATATACATGTAGGTAAAGTTGTGATTAGAAATTTAGAGATTAAAGTAATTAAATAATACCACTGAACCACCATCGATGCTGTAGCTTAATTTGTGAACCCTGGGCAATTGAAGTGGGGAAAAATCCACTTATAACAAAATGGTGCAAAAGGCCGGTGCTATAGTTTTTACTATAGAAAAAATATATATATATATATAGAGTGGCATTAAAAATTTGTTTAGAGTTCAAAGTTTTGGTTAAGGTAAAGTTTTACAGTTAATTAATACAGTTTGTGTTAAAGGAAGTTTCAGTTTTTGTATGAATTGTGGTTTTTGTTTTTCTTATACGTCGACAGATTATGTTAATGGATTAAGGGAATTTTTGTTGTTCAAAAATGAATTAAATAATTGACTAGAGTCTGTTGTAAGACAGTTTTTTATTACGACCTGCGTTTTTGTCTATATGTTTTGGTTACATTTTTGATTTTAGTTAAGATATTGATATTTCTGATGTGTGATATGATTTTGAATTCTTTTTAAAATTTATGTATGTGTATTTGTTTTGAAATATGAAAATGCCACTTGCGTTTGTTATATGGTTGGAATTGGATCAGTTTTGTTCTTATTTCAATATGAAGTAATTGTGAATTCATGGAAGTTAATTTCAGCAGTTTCAAAATCAGTTTTTGGTTTAGTTTTTGTAATTTTGGTGATTCAATCTAGAATTTAGCTCTCCCTGAAGGTTTATTTTGGAAAAAAGTTTTATTTTTAACTGCTTTTTTATTTGGACTGTAATACGATTGGTGCTATTTTTTTTGACAAGTTTGGCATTTTCATTATAAGTACTTGTATGTTTAGTTTATGATTATGTGGTTGATTAAATGTGCTAATGTAAGAGTGTAGTATAACGAGTGTTACGTTTTAATCACGATGATACAAAGAGTTTATTGTGACAGTGGATTTCATTGTTTTATTAGCTTTCTTATTTCCTCGTACAAAATTGTTCTTCTCGGAATTAGCCTACTATATTGATGGTCGAGACCTGTGGGTTAAGATACGGTGAATTGAGTAGCCCAGTTTTTACACAGGTGACTATCAAGTAGTGCGCTGACATTGTTGTTTAATACACGAGTGCTTTAGGAATTTGCTGACGGTACGTGTTCGTTACAACAGTACGTTTGTTATGATAAATGTCAATGGCATAACATTGAAGTGCTGACATTGGGTTTTTAAACGTTTAGTTGGATGAATTTAACGTTGCAAGAGATTAAATCATAAAAAAAAGGACGGGCACAGAGAATTTTGGAAAGTTTAGGTTTGCGTGTACCGGACGAGGCTGATTTACTGAATTCTAACGGTCTAATTTGCGTAATATATAACTTTGCTTAGATGCTAGTATGAGCTTTGGTGACATTGCTAAGGGTTACGGTAATTGGGTAGTAGAGCAGCACGAGGAACGGAAGGCAAGGACGGTAACCTTTGACGCATCTAACATATACGATACGGTTGAATTTGGTTGCAAGACAGGAAACGTTATAGAAGCGACCGACTCGAGTATTGCGGCAAGGGTCCAACCACCGTATGAGATGGCGGAACGACTACCTTTTTTCGATCCAGGCAGGTTTTGTGGAACCACGGGGGAAGATATTTTAAGTCACGTTACACGATTTGAACGTGCAGCTTTAGCAAATAGTTGGACGGGCGAAAAGAAAATTATATACTTTCCGATGTATCTTGACGGGACGGCGTTGAAATATTTTGAGAATTTTGAAAGGAAACGTAGAAACTTTACTTGGGCAGATCTTAAAGACACATTTACCACAGTTTTTGCCCCTATTCAGGAAATGGAAATGCTCTTGATGAAACTTAATAACCGGGTACAATTATTGTCACACGAATCGGTAATTCAGTATTGGACAGAAATTGAACATTTGTGCGCACGATTAGACAGTAACATGCCGGAACAGAAACTTTGCACATATATCCTGAAAGGTTTAAATCCGGCGATTCTACAGCAAATAGCGATGCTGGATAACACAACTCTGCAAAAACTAGACGCAAATATTAAAGCGTATGACAAAGCTACTTACTTGATGCGCGAGCGTTTAGGATGCCATTCGTCGGATAATATAGTTGACGGGCGTGTCAAGGAGATGGATGACAAAATCAATAAGGTTATGGCAATGCTAGACAAATTACAGATGCCCACAAACACGATCGAGAGACAGGATATATGCAGAGCACAGGGATACAATACAGTCAGGGAACATAGAGGCGCGCGGGTCCAATTCCAGTCAAGTAAATCACCGCATAGGGAGGGAAACTACAACAATCATTGGGCACAGAGACACGGAAGGTACGATGAACGGAGTGGAGCCGAAAGACAAACAATTCTCACACAGCGTAACAGATACACGACACAGTGCCACACGTGTTTTATATGCGGAAATATAGGACACATTGCAAAGGACTGTGAACATAGATTTCAAAACAAGCCACTCTGGCCAGGAATACAAAAACGATATTCCACTGAGCCTAAAAAGCCTCGGGGACAACACATATTTCATATGAACACAAGAGTTAATGATACACCAGGAATGCAATGGAGGGCCATACAACATTACGAGCAACAAAAACATATAGATTTTATTAGAAGACGGTTTAATCAAGAAAACGATGACACTCGTGAAAACGTAATACACTCGAAACGTGACATCTGTGACAGTGGTCTTGAGAGGAATTCATTGAAAAGTAAGACAAATAGTCCGAATAAGACAATATCTACGGCAGGAAGTGATAATCACGGGAATAACCAGGTACTTCTAAATACATACTTAGCGGAAAACCGGATAGGTCTAGCAATACATGTGAAAGGCCATCTCGGGAACATTTCCACACAAATGTTGTTAGACACTGGATGTAACGTCTCATGCGTTAATGAAAAATTACGAAGATTTACTACACCACTACCGTCTGACAATATAATTTTAACATCGGCAAATGAAACTCCAATGACGGTTATGGGAATGGCCACAGCATTATTACAAATACAGGGTGTGCAATACATACAAACGGTATATTTAGTGAAAAACTTGGCATGTGATATAATATTAGGGAATGATTTCTTGATGACAAACAATGCCATCATAAACTATAAAACAAATACGGTTCAAATTCAAGGGCAATCCTTACGACTAGACGGGTCATGTCTGGAAAAGCGGAAAATGGCAAATCCGATTCACACCACAACACAGAACATCGTCTCACAAGGGAAAATAACATTAAAACCACATGACACTATACACGTCAAACCACAACTAAATGCCCATACTCAGGACGGACGGAGATGCCACTTTAAATCAACGAAGAAAATAATGGAGCGGCAAGGCTTACACACACAAGCAATGGCGGCAAGCACACCGGTACAGCTAACAATAGTAAAGCCAAAATCGACCTTGAGTAGAATTTCACCAACAACAAATTTAGGGCAAATTACACGGACAAAGTGGACAAATCACATGATACTTAACACGGGAAACCAATCACTACAGAATGCTGACAAGACACAACTCCGAGCATCAAGGTTACACAACTTGAATGAAGGTTTACTACACCACACACTATTCGTAAACAGACAGACTCAGCATCTCTTAGCGACACCGACGTCATTCTTAACACACATTTCATAGCGGCCAGGATAGCGGTATAGTTACGAAACTAAGTGATAGTTAATAATATATAATAAGGGTTATGATTAAGGTATAAAATATGTTTTAAAAATGGTGTGATTTATTTCAGATTTTAGTCTCATAATTTTGTGAAAAATAAATATTTATTACTGGTACACAAGGCAGAGCAACCTCAATATCGGTTACGTATTACGGTACTAATACTAATTAATAATACAGTTACCAAAATGTAACATAATGAATGCTTATACATGACATTTGCTCATTCCAGCCGAAGGCAGCTTGAAACAAACGGCAAGACAGACGAATATATTTAATACACTGCAATAATATTTAAACAGAGTATGTTCCAGAATATTAGATATACAATGGCGGCTGGTCTAAGATACGTCCTACTAGCAGCAACAGTAGTCACCAACAGGGGAACGCACAACTAAGGGACTGCCACACGAAATCGAGGGATGTTTCCTACAATGACAGAGGACATCGGGGTCGATGTCAAAAGGATGCGGCGGTCACCCTTCCCTGAAAAGGGTCAAATGTAATGGTAACGTCAGTAGGATGTGGCACATTAAGATTAAATTATTATATTCATAAACTGTTACATTGTTAAATTGGTATATTGTTGATATCAGGACATAATTGTAAATGTGTTAAATTATTTATTTAGGATAAAAATGTATGTATTAGATATTACTTCCCCCAAGTGTAAGACAATGTCGGGGACGACATTTTTCAAGGCGGAAGTGTTGTTAGGAATAATTGCATAAGCAAAGGCTTAATATTAGAATTGGATTTATTATTATTATTACTATTAGGAAGCAATGTAAAGCTTATAAGTCCCAAGAAGAGAACCTAAAGTAGAAGCTATTGCGAAAGATATATAAAAGTGTAGCAATAGCTGAGACAAGCAAAATTCTATGTTCAGTAACCTGGATAGTTATAGATACTCTTGACTGACCTAAAAAGGGGGGGTGAGTCTTTTAGAGACACCACGGGGCAGCGGAGTCTCTGCCCGTTGATATGCTGCTCTTGGGAGACCTTTGCCTTGAAGAGACACGGTGACAAGGTGAGCAAATAGTATATCTATAATCATTCAATACGGTTACATAAAGGTGTAATTTGGAAGTACAGCCAACTAATTTATATATCATTGTGTTTGAGAAATTCCGTTATTTAGAGTGCTCTGTCTTGGGACTTAATTAGTTGGATATGATTAGGATTAACAAGATTGTAGAGTTTGATCTTTGTATGTTTAAATTATAGTAATAAGTAATAATTGGACTTTGTTTTAGTGTGATGATATATATACATATATACTATATATATACATGTAGGTAAAGTTGTGATTAGAAATTTAGAGATTAAAGTAATTAAATAATACCACTGAACCACCATCGATGCTGTAGCTTAATTTGTGAACCCTGGGCAATATTGAAGTGGGGAAAAATCCACTTATAACACACTCCAACCTTCGTATTGGGAGGATTTTCAATACACAATGCATTACGTGTTTCACACTCCAACCTTCGTATTGGGAGAATTTTCAATACACAATGCATTACGTGCTTCACACGCCAACCTTCTTATTGGGAGTATGGACGCACATGTGCGGCCGCTTTAAAATATTAGTGATTATTACGTAGAAATGTTCAAAAGTAAAAAACAAAGTAATTTCTACTAATTTAGAATATAAATGTAAAAAATAAAAGGTCAGCTCCTAGCATAGGAAATACGAAATTTGCGTAGCAGTGAACGTGTTAACGACCAAACATTATATCACTCCCAGGGGCAGAAAGAGAGGTACCATTAGCCCACACTTATCTGATCTTTATTGATACCTAACTTATGGTAAGGAAATAGTAATATGTGTGACAAAGAAAAACGTGTTTCAGATTACCCATTTCAAAATACATGCCGTTTAAAATGTGTTTAACTTTTTTCAAAATCACAAGAGACAAACAAGTCTTTTTCACGAAACAAAGACAAGTCATTCATTTTTCTTAATACTGAAGACGATAACCTCTGTATACCGGGTGTCCATAAAGTCCCACCAACCCCTTAACTTTAGAACAAGTAGAAATAAATTTGAGCTTCGGTGTATCTTTATATCACAAACGGGGGTGAATTTGTTGTAACCGACCGTTTCACCCCTTACCCCAAAACGGAGGGTTGAGAAGGTAATTAAAAAATCTTAAATGCAAACCCCTATCAAGCGATGCCTCATTTTAAAGGGATTGATAAATGAATAAAAATGGCACAAATTAGAGGTCTCTATCTTAACAATATCGAAAATGGCAGCCGTTATAATGAGACCTTAGGGAGTAGTCAATGAGCACAGATCATGGTTCCCAGAACACGTTTTTAAAATTGTATATAATTACGTTGACACTCCAATGTCCGCATTTTAGTCCGATTTGGTCCAAATTTGGTACACACTGTGGTTTTTTAAGGCGCTCGGTCGAATTTGTTAGCTAAAACAACCCGAAGCACGTTTTTTTAATACAAGTAAACATTTTTAGATTTTTCGTACTATGGTAAAACTTTGTTTAGGGTTTTATTAAAACAAATTTACATAGGTTATTACTCTGTGAATTTGTTTTTTACACTACCTTCTAACCCGTCGGGTACCCCCCTTAAAATCTACTATAACTTAAAATATCTTTAAAGTACGCGGTTCAGACGCTATACTATCGTCGTTTAAACGACAGCCGTTTCGGCTATACAGCAATTTTCAAGCAGTTCAGGTTTCCCTTCGTCAAACACAAACACTTAACACATAGTTACATATAAACACAAAACATTTACACGCACTTAACATTAAACACACGAACTCAATCCTCGACTGTCTTTCATGATGTCCTGGTACATACTGCGGGTGTATCTTCGGGAGGGGGTAGTGTCTTATCTACCTTCGTTAAAACAGTATCGTACAGCGCATTCGAATTAAAGTTTAATTTTTCGTTCAGTAAAATGATGTTATTCACTTTATAGTTCGTACAAATTTCAAATTGTTCGAAAGCATTCATAAATTTTCCCCTTTTGCAATGGTGTAATATTTTGATGTTCTCATTTTTGCAGGAATAACTATGGTCATTTTGGATTAAATGTTCGGTAAATTTTGATTCAGTCCTTGTGAGTTTCGCATATTGTTTGGATGAAGGGAGATGTTCATTGAACCTTTTCTTAAATGACCTTCCTGTTTGTCCTATATATATTTAAGGACAATCGTTGCAAGAAAGTTGGTATATTCCAGTGCCTTCAAATTTGTCTGTCAATTTGTTTTTGTTGTTCAAATAACCCTGCAAACTATTCTTTGTTTTATATGCAACTCTGAAACCATGTTTGTTAATGATATTACTGATTTTGTGTTCAAGTGGTTTGCAAAAATTAAACACTAAAAATTTGTCCTTCTTACGTTGGGATGGTTCTTTTATTTTACATTTCCTATTCTGTTTTCTGATTAGTTTATCCACAATTGAACTATTGTAGCCATTTTGGGTAGCAATGTACTTTATTGTCTGAAGTTCATCCTGATAGTCTGTTTCTGTCATAGGAGTGTTCCTTAATTATGAACAGGAGTGTTCATATACTTTTTAATAAATATCAATATTCGGAATGGCGATTAACAAACAGTATATACTTTGTTTTAAATGAGGCGAAATGATTGCTACAAGTGGATTTACAACACAGATACAATACGACTTGTCAGAAATCATTAATCACAGAGTGTCTACAGGTTCTTTAAACGTCATAATATCTCTGCTTTTAGTTTCATTCGTCTTTATTACACGGACCGTAGGCTAGATTTTTTAACCATTAAAACTGCGTCATAATTTGATTTACAGAAATTACCGCTTGGCAGTCCAAACCCTTCGCTTCAAGGATGTGTATTAATATATTCTATACTTTGGTCTAATTGAGGTCACTTCTGAGAATACTGTACAGAAATGACCCAAAACTAATGCCACTATAATCGTATGACTGAATGTACCAGGTGTTCGGAAAGTCTGGAAACGGTTTAATATTTCCTATATAAGGAAAATTTAAAGGTAGATGTGATTGAGGAACCTGCTCTATGTAAAAATTCTATTTTACTAATATTTCAAAAAAATATCCGCCATCTTGGAACCGCTATTTTGAATGTAACATTGTTTTTTTAAATGGAAAGGTGGTCATGTGATACATCATTTCGATGTAGATTTTCAAGAGAAAACCAACGGTGAAATTTGTACATCCATATCTTCAACCGATTGAAAATGGCTGCCAAAAACAATGAAATCGTGTTTTCTGATTTTGCCCCATTTTGCTGTGGTACTAAGATTTCCTTAAGATTTATTATTATTCTTTTTGGATTTAGAATTAAATAAGATTTCAAACGATATGCCAATCAACGATATTTGGTTGATCCACTCGAAATCAATTTTGAAAAAAACAAAATGGCGGTAACTCAAAAATTTGAAATACTCCCAGGCTTTCCGAACACCTGGTATATGTTCAATCAATTATCTGTTTTGAAGACACTATCCGCAGAACGGGAACCAAGCCCGCATCACCACCACTCAGACACATCACAGAAAATAAAATATTTTCGAGAACGAAAAAAAATTTAAACATTTAAATTAACTATTTGCAAAAACCTCATCTAATCCTTTCTGTATCTTTAGAGATAGATCATTGTCATTTTACAATATTTTACTTCCCTCTGAACGTGTACAATTAAGTTATACCACCTCTCATCAAAATGAAAACTGATTGCCCTATAGTTCTCAAACGATGAATGTATGCACCACAGCAGTATGGTTAATCATCTCGATTTCAAAGTAGTAACTCTCCTCTTCCTCCATTACAATTATCATAGTCTATTTCTTCTCTCTAGTTGTTGAATTATCGAACATTTATTTATATAAAACGGTTACGTGTTGTGACAAAATAAATATAAAATACACCTTCTCTTTCTCCTCTAATTCTCGCCAAATTTCTCTCTTTCTGCATTTTTTCCTCTTCCCCTCTCACCCTCTCTCTCTGTCTCTTTCCCTCTCATCCTCCCCGCCTCCCTCTCTCTCTCTGGATATCCCCATCACTCTCATCGAGTCTCTATCCCTCTCTCTTTAGATACAGTTTTCTCTATCTGCTTCTCTTTTGCTCTCATCCTCTCTAAATCTTTCTCATCCTCTCTCTTTGCCTCACAACCTCCCACTATCTCTATGCGTCTTTTCCTCTCTATCTCTTCCTTATCTTCTACCTCTATACCTTCATACTCCACCTGTCACTAGGAAAAGGAAATAAGCACATTCTTGCAACTTAATGCAAAATATTAAAGTATTTAATTTATTAATACAAATACAAATTAACAATAAATTAACTTTTCCTGAAATACGCAATAAAATACAAAATAAGTAAATGGCTTTATGTTTATGCATAATTAGGACTATTTAATTCTTTCTCGCCATATCCATCTTGAGGTTTCTCCCTCTGCTTAGCTTACCTTCTCTGCTTCTCTCTCTTCTAGTTCAATTCACATTCTCTCCCTCCGTCTACTCTCCCTCTGTCTCCCTCTCTCTCCCTCTCTGCATCGCTCTTTCTCTCATTTCTCTTTCTCTGCCTCTCTTTTTTCTTATTTCTCGCCCTATAGAAAGAATGGCATATTCCTACTTTATTTCTAGCACACACAATCTTTTTCTGTTTATGATTAGGGGCTAGGTGGAAGAGAGAACTAACCTGTATCCAAAAATAATTTGACCACGCAGCTGAACCGCTGACATGAGTAGAGAGAATTACCAAAATCAGGTATATGTGTTTTAGGGCTTCAACCAAGTACTTGAGAAACTGGTACACTGACTGACAAAGGCACTGATTAGCTGCCTACGGGTGCGAAATATATTTGTTTGCACAGCAGTCTCCAGTCCCGGCTCACGTGCTACTTCGTTCCGCTCGCAGCGGACAAACTCTGGTAAATGATACCAAGTACTTTTACGGGCTATAAGGTCGTGT
>JAGFPH010001616.1:155107-206440 GCA_018207615.1 Philaenus spumarius | reverse complement strand
CCCCCAAACCCCCCCTAAAATTTCGAATTTTTTTGAAACCCTTTCTTAGCGAGCACCTATGGCCCTAGAGGAAGCAACATACCAAATTTCATTCCAATCTGTTCGGTAATTTTGGAGAAATAGTGATTTAGTAATTTTTACCCCCCAAACCCCCCTAAAATTTCCAATTTTTCCATACCCTTTCTTAGTGACCACCTATGGCCCTAGAGGAAGCTACATAGCCTACCAAATTTCATTCCAATCCGTTCGGTAGTATTGAAAAAATAGTTTTTTCATAACTTTGAACCCCCCAAAAGCACCTAAAATTTCGAATTTTTTCAAACCCTTTCATAGTGAGCACCTATGGCCCTAGAGGAAGCTGCATACCAAATTTCATTTCAATCCGTTCGGTAGTTTTTTTAAGAAATCGTGATGAGTGGGTCAGTGAGTGAGTGAGTGAGTGAGTGGTAGTTCGCTTTTATATATATAGATACGACGAAAAACAATTACAGAGACATTCTTGAAGGAAATATCTTTAGCTTTAATTTTTAATTGAACACATTTTCTGTACGACTCGCCGTTTTTGAGATATAAGCGAAATACGGAAAAATTACCTTTCTACCACTCTCTCCGCCTGAAACGGAATAATACACCCAACAAATTTCCAAAGCCAATTGCTTCCCCCCTCTCCATGTCCACTACAACCCCCTTTTGGTCATTTAATAACTGTCAAAACTGTCGATCAAAGGGTAACATTTAAACAGCGTCCATTAGTCCATTAGTCCATGTTACAGCCTACAGCTCTCAGGGATACTCGATGCCTATTAAGCACATTTCAACATTCGGCGTTTGTTGAAAATGTCACTGTCAAGTACTCAATCTGTAATAAATATGTCTACGTCTTTATTAGCGACTAAGGGAAACCCCTGCGTGCTCCGCACGCCAACCCCGTTGGCAACTTCTATATACACATAATCATTTTATGTTTTCTTTATAATAAAGGTGTGGAATTAATAATAACCCCAAAGCTAAGATGGTAAATAATGGACAATGTTCAAATCAAATTATTTCGAATATTTTATGACAGCAGTTATAATAAAGGTTAAAAGAACCAGCAAGGCTCAGGTCGACACTTTAATAAAACCCTAACCCAAAGTTAGAAACACAAATAATTGCTTCAAAGTTTAAAATCAGCTGTTAATGGACACATTGGAGCAAACAGCTGTTTTACCTGTTATTTTATTCGAATGGTTGCTATGGTAATAAATGTAAATACATGTGTTGGTTCATCAGTCTAGGCCTAACCTAAGAATTTTTTCCGACTAAATTTTCAAATATTGAAATAAAAAATGTTTTCATCGAAATGAATTATAGCCTATGTTACTCAGGGATGGTGTAGCTTTTTATTAGTAAAACTGATTTTCAATCGGTTCAGTAGTTCCAGAAATTACCCCCTACGTACAGACAAACAAATTTTACCTCTTTATAATATTAGTATAGATTTAACAGCTTTTTATATCTCAGTACGCACAATGATGTGTTTGTACAACCGCTGAAGCAGTTCCGTTTCACAGGACGACCTGCTCGCAATAAAAACCGGGATTTAATCAACTCAAACAGCGTGAAATGCAGGACCAACCACTCTGGCACAGTTCCAAGGCTATGCTGGATTAAACGCTGACTAGTTTATTACTAATAGTGTACTTACGGCATGAAAACGTTCTGAGTCAGTTAAGAACTACTTGTTTTCGAATTTTTAAAAATATATTACAAGTTACTACTACAGTACTAAAATGTTGAAGTAATTCAAATCCCAATAAAAGAAGTTTTTTCATTCTTAAATCATTGGTCTTAACGATTTTAATGTCTCGGCTCATTAACAAGTAGAATTTTGTATTTTTGTCCATGCTTATTTAATGAATCCCTTTTACTTTCTCACTATACTATAGTATAGAGAAAGTATAGTGTTCAAAAAAAAAAATCGATGTTGAAATGTTTGTGAAAATATCCGTTTTGGGACCCCCTGAGTCCAAAAAAGTGGTTTTTACAAAATGTCTGTCTGTATATCTAGGTATGTCTGTACGTATATATGTATACAAAGCTAGAGCGAAAACTATTCGATCGATTTCAAACAAATTTGCACCAGACATGTCAAGTAGGCCTGTATAGATGCACGAAAAACTTCTTTGAAAAAAACCCTTTTTGTCAAAAAAACCCCAAAAAATCAGTTATAATTTTTTTTTTATAAAAAAACGGCTCTAACGATTTTGATAAAATTTTGCTTATTAGTAGCCTTTAATGTACCCTACCATATGCAACTTTTGTAAAAATTCTCGTTTAGCTAATAATAATAATAATAACTGATTTTGGGGGTTTTTTGGGCCTTAAACGGGGTTGTTTTTAAAAAAATTTCAAAACCTTTTTTTCGCGCAAATATACAGGCCTAATTGACGTCTTTGGTGAAAATTTGTTCGAAATAGATCGAATAGTTTTCTCTCTAGATAATATAAATAATATTTATTAGTTAATTTCCTACTTTAATCAAAAATCACCTCTCCTACTCCACCCTACTAGTCACAGTGAATCTGTTTAATAATTTAAATATGTTTTTGAGAAAGTATGTGCCAGTTCCTGGTACCGTTTATTATTTAGGTAAAACAAGATAAAATTGAATACTATATCTCTACTCTAAGTTGGTTGAAATACACTCATTGGCTACTATGCCACAGAAAATAAGAACAAATTTGTATGAATTTCTGAATAATTTAATATGATTTATCCAATTTGAAAACATATTGCAAAATAAATGTATATCTTATGGATTAGGGCCGACATAGGCACGAGGCATGTGCGTGGAAATGTGTCGTGCACAACATAATAATTGTGGTAAATAGAAGAAGAAAAAAGAAAAATTCGATCCTGCAGCTGAACAGCTGACCAGAGCTGAGCGAATTTAAAAAAGCTAGTTTATGTGTTTCAGGGTTTCAACCAACTATTTATGAAATTGGTCTACACACAAAGGCGCTGAATAGCTGCCTGCGTGTACAAAACATATTAGTACAATTTGTTTCCAACTCAGCCTCCAGCCCCGGCTCAGGCGCTCCTTTGATCCGCTAGCTTGTTCGACCTTGCGGTCTCGGATTATGGACTGATTCGCTTCGCTCGCAGAAGACGGCGCATTTACGATATTTTAAGTTTTGATTGATTTTGGGAGAACCAGACGAGCTGTTAATACGGAAATGAATTTAAAAAAACGAGTGTACCAAACTTTGAACAAGTAGGACTTAAAATCAGGCTGTTAGAGTGCGAAATCATATATTTACAATTTTTATTGACAGCCCAAAATGTTTTCTGGGAACCATGATCGGTGCTCATTTATTACTCCCGACCTTAGGTCACATTATAAGAGTCACTGCAATAGCTCATCTTTCCAATGGAAATTCGCTAAAAAACACAATTTGAAAAATGTAAAAAAGAATAAGATCAGCTCCAGAACAACATCATCACAGTAGCGCCATACAAAAATACTTGAACAAAAATCCTTCAAAAGTAGAACGCGAAATAAAAAGAGCGACAATATGTAAACCTAACTATGCATACTTCAAAGAGATGACCGACAGTACAACCAATTTCTGCAATAAAAAGCATTTAATGGTTTTTGGCACTTAAAAAGTTTTGGAAGTGCACACTTCAATTGTAAGTTTTAAATGTAATAAATACTACAAATTCTTAAAACGCCCGTATTTATTTTGAAAAACCCGTTATTTCTCATAACCAATATATGTAAAAAATTCATCAAATTCGTTACAGCCATTTTCGAGCACATATATAAAAACATTTCTCCTTTATTTCCTCATTGGTGATACAAACCTCATTCTCTTAGCATTCTCTTTCTGCAAGTATTACCGATAAACTTTTATAGGCTGGAGGTACTTATAAGAATATACTTAGTGGTTCCAAAGTTTTGTAAAATAGCACTGGAAACACGCGTTGTACGGTGACAATGTCAATTATCAATCGCCACCTCCTTTCACTGGTCCCCAAAGTTCAATAATTAATTTGTTCCCGAGATGGTTATCGTTAATGGTTAGTTCGTACAACTCGTCTAATTTGCCAATTGGAACGTAACAAATCTCTCAAAGACGTTGCATAGAAAAGAAATGTTCTAGTTCTAATTAAAACGGCTGCAACCTAATTAAATCACATCGAAATACAACCCCACATCAAAGGAACTCTTGAATTTAATTAACTGTGGGAAGACTACAAAGTCAATCCCTGTAATGAGCTCACGGAATTATTTTATAAAGTGTAGCTTGGTCTGTATAACTGGGTTGTTTGTTTTGTTTTATGAGTTTATTTGAAATTTTCTTCAACTTGTTCATCTGTGTTTCCGTTTGTGTCTATGGAAGTTATAGGAGGTATGTCTGTTAAATAACTCAAATTTGGTCCCACCTCATAAATAAACCCGTCGGATATGCGCGCATGCGCATGCGTGGTGACCTTTAACCTATTTGAACTCACGTAACAAGCAGCAATACTCTGAGACTTTCAGTTAATATATAACTGTTGAGCTTGTTTTGCGAGAAAGTAACTAGATAAAATAAAACCTAAACACAAACTCTCACAACAAATATGTTTACTAACTTCAAACGAGTTTCAACGACAATTTCGCCATCATCAGTGATGCACGGGCTACAGTAACCAAACTATAAAATTACATAACAGTGTGGCAACGCTCGGTATTTATACAAACTAGACAAATAGGGGCGTACCCTAAAGGAGGCGTGTCATAAACCTATGCTAAGGCGTGGACCACCACCTATCGTTATTCAAACTTCATAAAAATGACAATATAGCTTAAACAAAATTACTAAACTAATATTTAACAAAACAGTATTTATTACATTAAAGCATCGCGCTCTCTGATCATGCACGGCACAGCTCTGCACCAACCTGCATCAATTTCTTTCCCCCCCGCCCCCCCTCGAAACAAAAAGGCGGGAAAACAACCAAGAATTGAAGCGTGAGAAAAGGGGAGAAAGATTCATGTAAAGTGTTCTAAAAGAAAAATGTCCTGTTTTTAAAGAAAAGATCAATTACCGGAAAGCTTAGCGTTTACCATTTGTCATGCCTGGCAGCTAATAATATAAATAGATGTCCATGTCCAGTAATCAAAAATATAAATGAAGTAAAATATTTAGGAATTGTTGGAGATCAAAATTTGACTTGGAGGAGTGACATTGATAACTTGCAAAGAGCAATGCACTTAATTGTTAGAAAATTCTACTTTCTCCGATCAATGTGCCCAACTGAATTGCTAATTCAAATTTATTTTGCACTTGTTCAGTCTCGTATTCAATATGGCCTGTTATGCTAGGGAGGTACCTATGAGGCGGTTATCAAACCTCTTGTAAAAGTCAAAAACATATTATAAGAGTAATGGCATTTAAAAATAAAGTTGAGCATTCGCTACCGCTATTCGGTTTATTTGGTATGCTTCCACTTTGTATGTGTACAAGGTACTTGCAGATTTCTTCAATTAATTAATTAATAATTACAAACCCCAAAGATATCCTAAAAGTAAAATTGTTAATATTTTGCCTGAAACAAAACTAACTGCATTCAAAATTTGTTTTCTACTTAGAGGGGCTAAATTGTTCAACATTTTACCAAAGGAGATCCAGTTGTGCGATATATTGTTAGGTTTTCAAAATCAGTAAGAAAATAGCTGTTTAGGATAAATGATATTGAGTATGTTATTTTAAAAAAAAAGTGGCTGTTATTCTCTGTTTGAAGTTATTGTTTGTTAATGATGGATGTTGAATTTTATTATAATTACTTGTTCGGACATTTGCCATCATGTGTGTGTTAAATAATCAAACAAACACGACGTTTCGGGAATACAAATCAATTCCCGTTCTCAAGTGACTAAAATTAACGGTACATAAACCTAGGCAACTAGGCCTATGTAAGGGAGAACAAAGTAAAACTACAAATTATTACTAACCTTAAATATCTACATGATGGATCTCAGAGCTAAGACTGAGAAGTCAAACACACCAAACACAGTCACAACACAATTCATACACTAAGCACACGCAATTTATGGCAAGCGTCTAGTTTACAAGTTGGAGATAGACTGACAACTGGCCAGAATGTTCAGGCGTGGCCAACAGGAAGGGGTAGTTCCCTATTGTTTCATATAGTACCGGTGTTTCGCACGGGAACGGGTTATAACACCACGTGGTGATTCTACTGGTAAAAGTTCAGCATTTTTATTAGTCGGTAACATTTCTGTTTTATTATTAATATGGTTATTATAATCAAGTTTTGTTCTTTTTTTAATAATGGGAGCCATAGTGGCCTAACTTCAGTGCTTGTTTAGCTGATAGGGTTGTCCGCTAGTTTTATATATGAGGCTTCAATTATTTTACGTTTGTAAAGATTACTTTCCCGGTGAATGATTTTTGCCTCTTCCCAATTGAATTTGTGATTTTCGAACCATATATGTTCTGAAATTTTCGATTTATCGACTAGGCCTAACCGTACATTATTTTTGTGTTCTTTTATTCTAATGTTTAAAGGTCTTTTTGTCTCTCCAATATATTGCCTATCACATTCACATTTAATACTGTAAATACAGTTTTTAGAATCCTGTGTGCCATTTTTAGGTTTAGTTTGGACGAGATGTTGTCTAACAGTGTTTTTGTTTTAAAAGCAGTACAAATTCTATATTGTCTGGCTACGCGCCTAACATTTTCCGATAATCCCGGCACATATGGGATTGTCATGTACGCTAGAGGTTTATTCTCATCTTACATAGACCTAGTTGCCTAGGTTTATGTACCGTTAATTTTAGTCACTTGAGAACGGGAATTAATTTGTATTCCCGAAACGTCGTGTTTGATTATTTAACACACAAATGGTGGCCGTTATATTGTTTGTATGGAAATTATGTGTTTTGATAAAGAAGAATGTAAATAGAATTATAAGTATGAATAAGGTACAATAGAGGATTGATTTTAATGCAGATTAAGTTGACCATTACTTATTATTATTGTTTTTAGCAAAGAAGGATTATTATTTGTATTTTTGTTACTTATTGTTGATAACACCCTTAAGAATTAACAATTAAAATTTGTATTTAAAATGTAAAATAATTACTTTTTAAGTGTTAAGTGTAGAGGGCACCTCAGAAAGATTTTATTCTTTCCTTTTTATTTCTTCTAACTCAAGAAATAGAAAAAAATTAAAATCCTAAGCAGGTTTATCCTAAGGATTGCCTAATTTTCCATGTAAAAATAATAAAAAGCGAAATAGTTTTGTATTTAGGAAGTTAAAAAGTGTTATGTTATGTAGAAGAATTGTAATTGGTTTGTTGTTTTGTATGTTTTGCTGTAAATACAATGTCATATAGACTAGTTATGTATGTTACACAAGGAAAATAAAAACATCTTATCTTATCTGATACTATGTTATCTAAAATCTTCAAGTCTTCGCATTCCCACAAAACAAACAACCGAAAATTGTGGCATGAGAAAGGGGGTAATTTTCATGAGAAGTTAACGTCGTCACGTACCCACGTTCAAAATCATCAAAGTTACAGACCAAGCACCACACATGAGCGGCAGACCTTCTTACATACTAATACCAATAAATCAGATCTTTAAAATTTACTAGTAGGCCTACTTCAAAATTAGAAGTTAAATAACAAAACAATATGCTGCCACAAATATACGACGTCAGTCTATTTCAATTAGACCAGGCGTCACACATTTGCGGCTTCAGTCTTGTGAATAAAAATGCATTGCGTATTGAAAATTCTCCCAATACGGGGGTTGGCGTGCGAAGCACGCAATGCTCTGTGTATTGCAAATACTTACAATACGGGGTTTACGTGCAATGCACTGTGCGTCGGCCGCTTCTCATAATGTTCAGTGTCAAGCTCACATGTTGAGCCCCCCCCCACTCCACCCTCGAAAAGTTTTCCTGGCCACGGCCTTGCCGACGGGAAACGAAATTTTTGTGGTCAAAAAGTTGACAACATCCAAAAGTTGTTAACGCTTTCTTAAAACTGGCAACAAGTTGCCTCAACTTGTATACAACATGTTGACAACTCCGGTGTAAACGTGGCTTAAGCTGATTCGTTTGCTCGTTGTACATATAGCAAAGATCGTTGTGAATTACAAAACGTAAAACCAATCTGTTTTACTGACAATTTAAATTTTGTCAATCCTTTGTAGCGTGTAATATCTAGACTGGATGGAAGTTAATTTTAAAATTACTTAGCAGGTATGCTGGATGAGAGGAAAGATTAAAGGCATAGGCTAACAATTTTAATTAAAATGACAGTGTACTGAAAATATTTTTCAAGACATTTTTCATTAAACTTCAAACAATATTGTCTTATAATTTTGCAAAGAAATGCAAAGAACGTATTAAACCATTTAATATCCTTGCTGGAGCTACATTGGCTGGAATTGTCTTAGATTACGTAAGCTTGGTAATGGTTATAAGTAGCTTTAAGTTTATCACTAATTACTTATTCCTGGCAATGTTTCTTATATCAAAAAATATGTGTTATTTTTCTTTTCAGATTTAAAATTTTTGGAAGTATTTAAAATTTTTAAATTACAGCCATTTTGATTTTTTCAAAATTGATTTAGAGTGGTTCAACGAAATACTCCCAAATATCGCTGTGTGGCTTATTGTTTGAAAGCTTATTTAATTCTATATGTAAAAAGAATAATAATTAATATTGTTTTAAATAGGAAAATATTTAAATCGGATAACTCGATTTCGTTGCGTTTTTGACCACCATTTTTTAACGGTTAAAGATATGGATGTGCAAATTTAATCGTTGGTTTTCTCTGGAAATTCTACATCGAAATGATGTGTCGTTGACTGCCTTCCCATTTAAAAAAAAAAACAAAGTTACATTCAAGATGGCGGATACATTGTTTTAAATCTTAATAAAATAGTATTTTTACATAGAGGAGGTTCCTCAATCACATCTACCTTCAAATTTTCCTTATATACGAAATATTAAACCGTCTCCAGACTTTTCAGCACCCTGTATAGGTTTGCCTTGGATTAAATTCATATAATTTCATAATATGATTAGGCTTGAGTAGGATTATGTTTTGAGTTCTGTTATAATTTTAATAGATAAAATTAAATTAAATATAATAAAAGTAAATTAATTTAAATATAAAAAACAGGCAGTCGTTAGACTCCCGTCAGAAGTGGAAACATTTTAACTTCATATATAGTTAACTTTATTTTTGAGTTATTAAGAAGTATTTTGATGATAAAAGGTTATATTTATATACAGTTTATAACCTCAGAGCAAATATTATCTATCTATCTATCTATCTATTTATTTGCATCAAATTGGCATACATAGTGCAGCAATGCTGCGGTATACATTTGAGTTGTCATACCTTAATACATATAAAACCATCACATACAACACAAGATACAATACAACAAGTACACAAGATACAAATTTATAATACAAACAAATTAAGACACAGTGAATCCATGTTTGCATGATATCTCTTATTAATTAACTTCTGAGTGTCATCCTGAATACAAAATGCATCCTAGTCACCCAGAGGTCATGAACTGAGGTACTCCTCCACTGACTAAAAAGCAGTAAAAAAACGTATTATAACATGCATTAGTTCTATAACTCATATTTAATAAAATCATCTTCACAAGAAATTATAGCGATTGAAGTTGTAAATATAACCCCAAACTATAATATACACTGGGTTTACAGATGATGGGTGAAATCAGCTGTTATATTAAATGTTACTCGTACATACATTCGCTTTAATTGTTGGTGACGTCCCTCGAGTTCAATGATTTTTCCTCACGCAAGAAAGTGTCTAACGCGCCTAAAGAAGTTTTCACTTCAAAAATAATAATAGTATTCATAATTAATTAAATAAAGTATTTGACAAGATTTAATTAAATTGATATAGGTTATAGACAGATATTAAAAATAGTATTATCTAACTTGTTCTGTCTGCCAAACTTATTAAGTTGATTAACTTTAAATTGAATATTCAATTGTGTTTAATTGGTATTGTGAAAGGAGTTTATATTGCATAAATTTTAATTTTGTTTTGGAATTTTAGTTGAATAAAATTAACTTTTATTCCATAATAAAAGTTGAGAGTAATAACTTAATCAAGTAATATACGAGGCGAGCCATAAAAACCTGACTGTTTTCATGTGGCGATTGATCAGCTGTTATATTTCTTACAGAGTTCATTGTTGCGTTCAATTGTGGGTTAGTTAATGCCATTTTGAGGTTAGTTACCATGGATCATCAGTGGCAAGTGCATCATCGTGCTTTTGTGATTGAAACATTTTTCAAAAATAACGAGTCCGTGGTTGCTACGCAACGACAATTTCGTGCTCACTTCAACATTGGCCGTCATGGCGACATTCCTTGTCGAAATACGATTTTGAAGTGTTTAAATAACTTCCGGAATACGGCTTCGGCTCTCAAAATAAAGCCAAGTTGGAGGCCCCGTACAGTTCGAACGCCAGAAAACATTGAAAATGTCCGCGCAAGTGTACTGCAAAGTCCTAAACGTTCGGTCCGCAAACAATCTGTTGCATTGGCAATATCCAACACTTCCCTGCGTAGAATTTTACATTGTGACTTGAATTTCCACCCCTATAAAATAGCGATGACACAGAAACTGAAAGACATAGACTTCGTACCACGCATTACCTTATGCCAGAGATTATTACAGCTTGTGAATGAAGAAAACCTACTTCAAGTTTTGATAATGTCCGATGAAGCACACTTTGAATTATCAGGTAAAGTGAACAAACAAAATTGTCGGTACTGGTCAGCCGAAAATCCAAAAGAAATTCATGAACGCCCGCTTCATGCAGAGAAAGTGACTGTTTAATGCGGAGTGGTGCGGTTTGGAATCATCGGGCCGTATTTTTTTGAGGACAATGAGGGAAGGACTGTCACTGTCAATTCAGCCCGATATGTGGCAATGATTAGGGACTTTTTGGTGCCGCAGTTACGTCTTTTAGGAATTGACACTCAAGATATCTGGTTTCAGCAGGATGGGGCCACTTGCCATACAGCAGGACCCTCTATGACGGTTTTACGTCAGTTGTTTCCGGGACACTTGATTTCACGATTTGGTGATGTTCAGTGGTCTGCGCGGTCCCCAGACCTTACGTCATGTGACTTTTGGCTATGGGGATATCTGAAAAGTAAAGTTTTTGTGTCGAAGCCCCGTGATATAGCTGAACTTAAGCAGTGCATAAGAAACGAGGTTGCTGCTATTCCTCGATCAATGTTACGTAAAGTAACTTCAAGTTTACAGAAAAGATGGGAAGCCTGTGTAGACGTAAATGGACGTCACTTGAGAGACATAATCTTCCATAAATGAAATGGCAAAATCATGTAAATATTTTAGTTATATTTGCAATAATAAAGCATTTTTGGTTCTCGAACAATTTAATTTTAAAAACAGTCATGTTTTTTTGGCTCACCTAGTATTTACATATTGCGCCAGTCTAAATAAAAGAAATTGTTTGGGAATGTACTGGGCCTAAATAAGACTTCACATGTAGGCTATTACAAAGTAAATAAAGGTTTAAGACCTTACCTTACTCAAGACATATCAAAATCACCTGAGTTGGCTATTTACAGGCAAAACAAAGAGTCCAGCGTACTTTAATGAACAATTTGTTTATTAACAAAATATATTCAATTATTTAAAAAACAAAATACTTATATGCCCTTATTTTTAACAAATTTACATGCCTTACAACGTATACAAAAATAACAACTATTTTTTTTTACAAAAATCTCCAATAAAACAAGTCAAAAGAAAATAAACCCTTTTCTTATTTATTTATGTTGAACTAATTTACTATTTATACATGTACATAGTAATAACACAAAATGTAAGGTACAAATTCATCACAGAATCAAACACATTAATTATGCATAAGAGCTACAATTACAGGAAATTGTTTTACATATGTTTGATATGTTTAACCTAATTATCCGTTGGCCAACTTAATAATAATAATAAAATAATAAAAAGAAAAATTTATTTTAGTTGTGACGTCACCTTTTAGAATAAATAAAAAAAATATGATTTTAGTTTTGAAATAACCCCTTGGGGGTTGTAAGGTCTAAAAATGCATGCTGTCCCATCCAGTATTTCTTAATTTTAAACGTTATTAAAATCATAGCCTTTTATTTTTATCTTTACGCATAGAAATTTGTTACTTAATTTCAAACACCGATTTTTCTTTCCTCATACCAAAGAAGTACCAAATGTACGTTGATCAAAGGCATCGCGCAAACAGTTGCATTCTTTCCATCCTGAAATATTGTGAAAGTTTAAAGTAAATTTAGTTTGTAAAAAGGTGAAAATAAATCTAACAAAGTTTGTAACACTCGCTGTCTCCGTCAGGCGAAATGAAATCTAAACCAGATGAAATGTATTTCATCCAGGGCCGTATTGAGGTGCGGAAAACACAAGTTCATAAATTTATATATTTGATTTGTATATTAGTATTACACTTTCCTAAAACTGGTTGTAAAAGTCCTTTTTGATCTAATATTGCTGTTTATAATCTACAGCCTACTATTAAATACAAATCTAATGGTGTCTGTGTGTGTGTGTGTGTGTTACTCAATCACGTAAAAACTACTGGATGCATTTGAATGAAATTTGGCACACATATAGAACATGACCTGAAATGATACATAGGCTGGAATTCAATTATATTTAAGAGTTGAAACAACCCCTAAAACAATAAATATTTATTATTATACTTTAGTTAAGACTTGAGAGCTGGAAATTTCTACATTTATTTCTTACAAGATATATATAAAAAGTAAACCATATTTGTATTTTCTAGTGTACTGCTAAGGGGTTAAAATGTAACAACCCCTAAATAAATACAAATTAATTCTTATACTTCCCATTAAGCTAGAGAGCTGGAAATTGGTACATTTATTTCTTACAATACATATATACTATGTAAATCATATTTGCATTTTATAGCGTGCTGCTAAGGGGTGAAAATGTAATAACAACCCCTAAAACAATAAACATTTATTACTATGCGGTGAATCTTTGTACTGTGTGCGAAGCCATGGGTACCTGCTAGTGGTTAATAACTACACGACAGTTGTTCCTTAATCAGCTGTTGTCTGAATCGATTGTTGGCGACTAGGATAATAACCGCTTCCATTTCCTCTCATAACCTTAATTTAAACTAGATAAAGCTGACAAGTGGCTGTTTTACGTTATTAGTAAATTGCAATAGCAAAGACGAGCTATTGCAGTGACTCTTATTTTGTGACCTAAGGTCGGTAGTGATCAATGAGCACTGATCAGGCACCCAGAACACGTTTTGAGATGTCATTAAACATAGGCCTATTATATATACGCGTATATTGAGTTCGCACTCTAACGGCAGCATTTTACGTTCGTTGGTTCAAATTTGGTACACAAGTTGATTTTCTAAATCGCTCGGACGAGTTTGTTGGCCAACAACCGGGAATGCGTTTTTTACTGAAAGTAACCGTTTTATAACATTTTACACAACCCCATTTCATGAAACAATACCTTACTCATTTGTATTTGCCATAGTGTTCTCTAAAAAGTTAAATACTTTTCTCATATAAATATTGCAAGCAAGTAGGTAAAATAATAAGAAAGGTAGACAAATAATTTTTTGTTTGTAATGAATCTACAGAATAGATTTATCTTTGAATTGTGACACCTGAAGAAATACTTTGTTGTGACTGTGGACCACCTACCGTTGGGTGGAACGAACATTGCCGAGTACGGTCGAAGATATCCGAACCCAACAAATTCCAAACCTCGTCCATTACGTCGGTAGAGAGGCGCGGCGCGGTGACGACCTCCAGCAGTTTGACATTTTTTCAAGACCGTTCCATTCCGCGCAGTGCTACTCCCCTAACGGACGAAGCATTTATAGTTTGTCCAAACAGCCGTGCGCCCTGAGTAAAATCTACCCTCGATCCCCCATGCGCTAACACACTCAATCGCCTGAGCCTACCTGCAGCTTAATCGTTCTTCAATGAATCACTAACTAGCCCTAGTGCTACAAAACAACGTTCTTCTAACTGTTAGTTTTACTTAATTTTTACTCTAATTACTGAACTCTAAATATTATTCCTCGCAAAACGAGTCCAAACACGGTACAATTGTGATAACTCTAAGCGGTTTTATGGTCAGTAGGTTACAAAAACATAAATTTGACTCCTTAAAAATGTTTATTGACATTATTGTGTTGATCACAATAACATACATAATTACTGTAATTCTAGTAGTGATTTCAAACGTATGCAAAAAAAAGAAACTAAATCAGAATCAAAATAACATTGAACGTATACCAAAAGGAGGCGACGGTCGATTTTACTCAGGGCGCACGGCTGTTTGAACAAAATTATAGGTTAAAATTTTAATTAATTTTCTCTTTTCCATATAAAATTACTCTTCTTATTTATCAATTCAAAAATGTAACTAATTATAGTATAGGATAGTTTTTAAGAAATCTGGTCCTTAACGAAATTATTATTTTGTCTTAAAGAAATTTTGTTCGGTGATGTTCTACTCGTCACTGTACACTGTTGATATGACATTGTCATTATTTCGATGAAAGGATACGCCTGTGACGTATGCCAGGTTCATCCTGTATAGATAAGAATAGGAGATTCGGTCACGAGATACATCATTTGACAAAGTGATCTATAATTTTAAAATTTGTCTCATGATTTCAAAATGACTTAACATTAGCAATCAACCTGAGAGCGTTCAATGCAGCACCGACTTGGTACTGTGCCAGGGTTAAATTTCCCGCAGTTTGAGTTGATTAAATCACCGCCATTAGAGAGAGCAATTTGTCCTGTGAAACGAAACTGTGTCAATGATTGTAAAAGACCCTTTTTCTCCGTAAATCAAACCAAAGTATTCCAAGTGTGCTGAGATCCCTAAAGGTATGAATCGTTAAATAACTCCACTCCATACACAAAAGTCCACATTAATTCAGTTGACAACCTTAAGGGTGTGCAATAACCAAATCAGTGGGCGGAGCCAACCTTGAGAAGGCTGACCCGTGAGCGCGACTAGAATAGCGTTTGTTTCAGCTTTCATTTTTACTAATTCCGGTCTAATTAGCGAATTTCCATAGGAAAAAATGAGCTATTGCAGTGGCCTTTATGGTAAGACTCTAGGTCGGGGGTAGCAAATGAGCACCAATCATGGTCCCCAGAACACGTTTTGGAGTGTCATTCAAATTCATATATATAACTTATATGTACATATATATTGGGATGTATATATGTATATAACTTATATATATGTTACAACGGACACAACGGATTTTGAATTTGTAATTAATTTTATAAATTTGAATAGTCCGGACTTACCGCGGGCTAAAGCCGCATGTAGGTCACGAAAATCATGTTGACGCGGGAGGGTCGTCATCTGGCTAAGTTAAAATAAACTCTTGGACCCTGCCTGTTCGAAAAGGAATAAGGACTTGTAAAAAATACTTGAAGATTCCTTCGGGAAGCCAAAATCCAGGAATTAAATAAAAAACAAATATCTTCAGGAAATGCATTACGCTAACCGCGGGTGTATTTACTGCAAGATTAGATAATAGAAAGTCACAAAGTTACGTAAGGTACAAGCTATTAAAGTATGAGGAGAAATTCAAAATTCCTCTAAATTGAAAAAGAAAGGGTTTTTTATGCTTTTCATAAGAAGGCCTAAAATAAAGATGAAATAAGTTTTAGCGAAATTTTGTTAAATAAAAAAGTTAATGTAAATCCACTAAGTTCAAATGATAAAAAAGTAGGTAAAAAAGAAAGTTTTTTAAATTCTAACCCAAACAATTATTAGTAATGATAAACAAAATGTATAATTAAAAAGAAAAACTTGAAATTTTATGAAAGGAAAAAGGTGATAGAATTTGCACCTTTACAGCAAAATAAAAAGTTAAACTTAAATTTTTATTGACTCAAAATGGTAAATAGTATGTTGATAACATAGTTATGTAAAAATAATCCAGTATTTAAAATATGTTTCGGGAGTAAAGTAAAGCCCAAGTTTGTAGAAAATCGTTTAACTCCCTAACCCTACAGCAAGACAACCAGAAGCAGAAACAAAGTGAAAATCCGGCTAGTTAACACAAACCAAAAGGACATAAAGAAGTGAAAACAAAAAACCGGGAAAAACAAAAAACAAAGACTTTTCCGGGAAAAATTGCCGCGGAAAAACGCGCGCGGGTCGTGTACGCGAACCAAGAATCGTACGAACGTCACTCGAGTTCGTGTGTAAAGAAGACAACGAGCTGAATTCAAAAATGTCACTCTCAAGAAAATCGGGAAAACCCTGGAGGAGTTACAAAAGAAAAGGAATTTCAATAGCCAAAACTGCATGGAGCGAGATAAGATAGAGGAACGGCAGAAGGGGCTGGCTGGAGATGAGTTGACTGGAGGGGGAGCAGATATACCAACATGCGAAAGTGGGCGTACTCAAAAAACGAAAGGAAAATTACGTAAAACAATGACTAAATCAAGTCTAAAAATAAAGGAAAAATCAATATAAAATTCAGAATAACAAATAACATAGACTAGGAGTTTAAAATTCTTGAAAAAACGAATTTTAAAAACTTATAGAAATACAGTGATAGAAAGCTTAAGTTGGCATGGAAGTAGTGCCGAAAAAGTCTATATAAACGATTGCTCGGGGAAACTCGAGAGCCTTGATATTTCTGCGATGTAAGTGAACACATCGAGCCTTTTGACTTTCATGATGCTAGTGTACGCACCAAGAGCTGTTACTTGTTTTTTATAAAATACTATAGTATGCAAAAAGCTAAGTATTTTCTTCGCTAACCTATTAATTTGTATAACAAGTGTGAAGATACGTCATTGAGATATTAATCTGGAATGCAGCAATAGACACAACTATAATCTACAAGAAAGTCAGTGGCAACTTAGTCATTACAAAGTTGGCCTAACTTGGATTATTCTGGAGAAGTAACATAACCTGCATAACAGATGATACATGGAGTGATTCGTATAGCTTCCAGATAGGACTCCAGGACATCACCAGGCGACCACTTGGACATGCAACTTTAACGTCGAGGGAATAGCCGAACCGGGACTTCAGACACGACATCACCACAACCATCTTTAAAAATTCATCCAACATTCTTCCAGACAACCCTACAGGAATCTATCTTCATCAACGAGACAACTTAACCAGCACGCAGATCATCTGTAGCCTGCCATCGCTAAACAACGATCGCGGACTTCATATCAAACGTCGCGACGCCTGGACAGTTGTGAAAAGGTCGGTAGAAACGTAAATACGTTAGTCCCTGATTAAATTTGCCTGAAGTAAATTCAAATAAATTTATTTTAAAATACTGGGTTACTTAGGATGTTAGATTAGATAAAATATTTGTATTATTAATTAAAAATTTAATTCATTAAATCGTAAAATCAAATTAAATCTTTTATTAAAATATTAATTAAATCAAATTGAGTATAAAATATTAGAATAAATTCTAGTTAGGTAAATAATTGGTTCTGCCTTGTAGTTTAAGAAATTATTATTAAATTGAAAGGAAAGTTATTATTTTGTATTTGTTGGAGAAAGTAAAATCCAAAACGTTTTATTTTGTGTTTGAAATTTAAAAAAAAGGCATTATTAAAATTTTATTTGCTTTATAAAAAAGTTATTATTTACAAAAAACACCTAGTATTCAAATATCCCAATAGTTTATGAGTTATAGATTAAGAATTGATACAGTGAAATTTTATAAAATATTTGCAAGCACAAATAAACAATTTACAAAGTTAGTTTCAGTGTACTCACTACTCAGAGGTTTACAAAAAGTAAAATCATTCACTTGTGTTCTAAGTGAGCTGGATTCAAATATAAAGTACTGGAAGTATAACGTAGAATTTTTTTTTTAGTCGGGATATTCAGAAAACTGAATATTCGACACATAGTTATTTCACCTAGGCCAAACAAAGCGAGATTGCCTATAAAACTTCCAGTAGGTGGAAATAACTTATTCTCAAACGAAGGACCGTTGAAGAAATCGGCGTCCCAAAAAAGTGGGGTCCGAAAACATTATTCAACTTAACCAAGAAAACGGTTTACCGTTGGAGAATTGGCTCCCGTAACGTGGGGCTAGAAAAATTCTCGAACGGGAGATTCGTTGGAGAGTTGGCGCCGCAAAGCGGGGCCGCGAACACATTCTTCAACTAGTTAAAAACGGTTTTTCGTTGGAGAATATATATGTGTTCGCACTCTAGCGACCCCATTTTATGTCCCATTTGGTTCAAATTTGGTGCACATGTTGGTTGTCTACGTCGCTCGGACGAGTTCGTTAGTCAAAAAAAATCCAACAATCGGAAACACGTTTTTTGACCGGACGTAACTATTTTTGATATTTTTCCTACGAGAATGAATTTGTTTTTGAATTTTTTTCTACAAATATAAATGTAGGATATTATTCTGCACATTTTGTTTTTTCACACGACCTTATAGCGCGCTAGGTTCCCCCAAAATCGATCAAAACGTAAAATACCATAGAAGTACCCGGTTCAAAGCCATGTGGTGGATTCCACCGTGGAGTTGGCGTGCCAAGCACGCAATGCATTGTGTATCGAAGGTACTCCCAATACGGGGGTTGGCGTGCGAAGCACGCAATGCTTTGTTTATTGAAGATAACCCCAATATGCGGAATGGGGTGCGAATCATTTTGCAGCTATTCAGCACCGTCGTGAATAGACCTATTTCCCAAATTGTTGGTTGAAACCTTAAAACATAGGCCTATAAACTTCATTTTGGAAATTTGCTTAACTCACGTCAGCGGTTCAGCTGCGTGGTCGAATTATTTTTAGTTTTCGCTCTGTGCGTACGACATTTAAATTTGCTGAACGCTCCAATGTACAGTCGGTAGGTAACAAAAGTCGTCCAGATGTTTTATTGCTATAAGGTGAATGGATTGAAAATCATGTTCTTCGTCTTGTTTATAAGCAAATGTCTTTAATAAAAATGTATAATTTACAATTTTGGTCATCTAAGAATTATAATTTTGATATTCATGAACGTTTTTCTGAAAATTGCAAAAGATAATCTTCAAAATTCGACGAAATTGAAAAGGACTGTTTGGAACTGTTTTTCGTTGTATTGCACACCTTTATACTTTGTCAAAACTATTTTCTGGATAGCGAAAATCATTTCCCACAATACAAAAGCCTACTTACAGCATTACCGATATCTTGTATAATGTCCAAAATTACCCTAGACTACATTGAACGCAAGAATACAGTGTGTTCATAAAGTCCCTTTAACTCATTTTTTTTTATGAAAATAAGTTACAAATCTTTGTAATATCTTGTGTTGCATAATTTGACAATTTTTTGACATATCTGACAGTCTATGATTTTGGGGAGGCTTGAGGGGGTAGGGGGGTTAACAATTTCAAATGTAAAGGGAGGTCATGTAATACCCACTGAAAATCTTATTAAAAGAGAAACGGAACGGCGCAAACTAGAGCTTAGCGTTTCACTTCGTTTCAAAGTAATGGACAATCAAAGTTCTGGAAATTGATATTTTTACTAAAACGCCAAAGAAGGTTCTTGTCCGTAAAAAAAAAAAAAAAACATTTCAACCTTGTCTTCATTCGAACGATTCATTTGTAAAAAGGCATAACTGAGTGCTGTCACAACAAATATCGGAAGTAAAATAAGGGAGGTATTCCATATCAGGTAGCCTACATGGAAAGTGGTTGTTATCAGTTAAAAGCATACATTAGAGAAAGTCAGGAGCAAAGGTCAAGGGTCGTATTCCCGGTTCCATTTACATTTTTCCCCATAGTTTTTCAAATACACACAGAAATTCAGATAAATTAGTGGTACCATAATACATTTATTTACAGTTTATATTTTTTAAATGTGTTATATTTTAACCCCAACATACAACCTACTTATTCATAACAATAACAAATTAATCACCTGCTTTTATTTTATGATAAAAATATAATTTTCCAGATATTTAATTGTCCATTACTTTGAAACAAATCAAGATACTAAGCTCTAGTTTGCGCCATTCTGTTTCTCTTTTAAATCCTATACTCTAATACGAGCAATGTCTGTTTGTTTGTTTGTTTGTTGGTTTGTTTGTGTGTTTGTACGAGCAATCTCGAGATCCAGCGGAAGGATTTTGCTGAAACTTTGGGATTAGAGGCTTTTGGGACTAAAAAATCGATTGGTGAAAACCACTACCTCAGGAAAACTCGTATTTTTCTGAAAAACTCATTTGAAAATTGAAAATTTTTAACATTGGGGTTATGTAATTTAAAATCAATAGGATACATATGACAAACATCAGCTGTTTCCTATAATATTTCCATCAGCTGTCTCCTATAATTTTTTTTTTTTTTTTTTTTTTTTGTCTTAAAGTTTAGTATTGTTTTTTTAAGCTTGTAATCAGCTGACCCGTGCTAATATTTCGCGAGTTATGAGTAGGCCTACAAAACAGTACTTACCTGATTTGTATTTACATACATTTTCCTATAAAAAAAAAACACAATTAACAAAAATACCGAGTAATGCTCGGTCGCCCAGGTACTATTGTATTACATGACCTACCTTTATATTTGAAATTGTTACCCCCTAACCGCCCCTCAAGCCCCCAAAACCATAGTGTGTCAGACCTGTCAAAAAATGTGTCCTGTTATGCAACACAAGTAATATACAAAGTTTTGTTAACTTATTTTCAGTAACAAAAATAATAAAGGGACTTTATGAACACTCCTTATATTAAATCCCTGCATTAAATGTGCATGTAATTTAGTTCACCAGCACATACCCGCGGTTTCTTTAGTAGCTTCATAGCAAGTGTAGGAATTATTATTTAATTTCAAGAGTAATTATCCCATTCACCCCGTAGACTGGAGTAATCGAAATTGCAATTTCTTTCTTTACAGCTCTCTAGCTCGTAGGAAATTAGTGAAATTCATACTTTGTTTATAGGGCTAGTTGCCCCATATTAAGCCCTTAATAGTTGTGACCAAAACTGTTTGGGTTTACTTTTTCTGTGTAAGTTTTATGAAATAAATTAACCAAATTTCAACCCTCAATAGGGCAGTAAAATTAGGAATATTAATTGTTTCAGGTTTAATATGGCCCAAGGACAGGGACAAGTACCGTTAGCCGCTTCTACCTGTCTTTTTGAAACAAGTCCTCGGGGTGGTCACTTATGATTGGTTGATCTACCTGAGGTAGAGAAAAGGGGGGAGAATAGGTCTGTTTTGTTTTATAGTTTCATTCTTCTTAGCATTAGCATTGTATTTGGATAACCTAATAGAACTCGATCCAATGCAATATTTCGTTCCACTGGAAATTCGACTTTTTTGGCGCTATCTATTGGGGAAACGAAGGAAGCTGTTTGAAACACCAATGCTACCAATGCTTTCTCCCTAGCGCTACCTCGCGGCGCGATCATGTACTATTTTCGCGACTACCTTTTTTCCGGCACACAGCCCCCGTATGGATGCAAGATCTATTTATTATTCATGATCTATGGCATCAGTTTAGATTTAGAACCCTCCGATGATGGTAGCTTGGTTACCGAAATGTACATCAGGGAACTAGAATAACTATATCAATAATTGTGTTTCAGTTTATTTGTGTAGTTTTATTCACCGAACTTGTGGTTGGGGCTTCAGTGTTTCTAATTATGTATATGTGTTCGCACTCTAACGGCCGCATTTTGAACCGAATTTGGAACACACGTTTGTTTTTAAAGTCTCTCGGACTAGTTCGTTGGCAAAAAAAAAAACGCAACTACCAGAAGCAGGTTTTTTAACCGCAATTTTTTTTTACACTTGTATTAGAATTAAACTTTTTGGGCTTTTACCTAAAAACATAAATATGGCCTACATGAGATTATTCTACATATTTAGATTTTTCACACGACCTTATAGAAAGTCTGGTTCCCCAAAATCGATCAAAACGTAAAATACTCAATTCAATTTCACGTGGGGAATTTAGGATATCGGCCGGAATTTCGTCCGCTGCAAGCGAAGCCAAGCAGTTTCTAATCAGAGGTCGCAAAATTAAGGTGTAAAGTTTTTCCGCTGCAAGCGGAACGAAGCAGCGCGTGAGCCGGTGCTGAAGGCTGAGATACAAAAAATCTACTAATATATTTCGTACACGCAAACTGCTATTCAGCGCTTTCGTGAGCGCTAATTTCCCAATTAGTAGGAACCATAGATCATATTATAAACTTAATTTTGGAAACAGGATCAAATCACGTCAGCGGTTCAGCTGCGTGATCGTATTATTTCATTTTTTTAAATGAAACCCACTAACATAGATGTATAACGGATTGAAGAAATGAAACGCCTTCAATCAAAGAGCAAATGACCTGTAAGGAGTTTAATTTGTAATTGAAAGATAAAATAAAAGCAAGTGCAGTATAAAGCAAGGACTGTATAGAGGCAAGATTGATGGTAATTGTACTCACAGGTCGCAGTTAACCCCAATAGTGGGACAAGTACGTCTTTACTCTCTGCGTGAACCTTGAAGTTTTATTTGCTACGTGATATGAGGTCGCACGGTTTGTTAGTTTATATGAAGGGCTGAGAAGCCAAAGGGTATAAGTGTAGCGAAGTTAGTTTTGAGAAAACTCAGTTTAAAGTTGAACTGCTATAATCAAATCCAGGTAAAACCGTGATCACTAAAACTAGTATATTTTTAATTGCTAGGTACTAGACCAACATAATAACAAAGATTAATTTGATTTTCATCCTCTTATTCTTTGCTATCAGCCAGCTATGAGAAGCGGCCGACGCACTCGTAAAGCCCCATAATGGGAGTATTTTCAATACACAATGCATTGCGTGCTTCGCACGCCTATTCCCTTATTGGTAGTATTTTCAATACACAATGTATTGCGTGCTTCGCACGCCAACCCCCGTATTGGTAGTATTTTCAATACACAATGCATTGCGTGCTTCGCACGCCAACCCTCGTGTTGGAAGTATTTTTAATACACAGTACATTGCGTGCTTCGCACGCTAATCCGCATATTGGGAGTATTTTCAATACGTCATGCATTGCGTGCTTTGCACGCCAACTCCCATGTTCACGTTCACTGCTAAGGACGCACATGTGAACTTGACACTGAATACTATGGGAAGCGGCCGACGCACAGTGCATTGCACGCAAACCTCCATATTGGGAGAATTTTCAATACAAATACGAAATCTGCGTAATACTGAACGTGTTAACAGGAATTGGAAGTTGTGTAATAAAACATAGGTTACAAGTAAATTACCTATGTAAAGTAAAGCGACTTGCATCACATGTATCCCTTGGCTTCTAAGCTAATTAGCTCTTGTACGAAGTAGATATTTTCGCCACTAGTTCTCAGCACATGATAGACTTACAGTTATATTCTTTAGCCACAAACATTTTAAAGTGTTGAAGAGCCAGTTTCTGCACTTAACTCCATTATTCAAAAAAATGTCACTTGTACCACGTGGCTTCTCAGTCCTTCATATGAAATAAACAGAAGGGCTGGTTGGACTCACTCGGCATTCTCCGTTTTAAGTTGTCATTATTATTAACACGTTCACTGCTACGCAAATTTCTTATTTTCTATGCTAGGAGCTGACCTTTTATTTTTTATATTCATAGTCTAAATGAGTAGAAAATACTTTATTTTTTATTTTTGAACCTTTCTACGTAATAATCACTGAAAATTCTCCCATACGGGGTTGGCGTACGAAGCACGCAATGCTCTGTGTATTGAAAATACTACCAATATGCGGGTTGGCGAGTCAAAAAACACAATAATACAAACACACACCTGAAGGCAAACCACGTGTTTACAGACTGGAGTCAGACAAACAGCTGGTCGGGTGCCGAGGGAGGGTTCACTCGACATGGATTCCGTAACTAATGTTTGATCAAAACATATAAACAAAATGTGAGATGTTAATGGGATATAGTCCAGAATCCAGACTTAGAGGATTGTAATGGTCTTCCGACTTAAGAAACCATTAACCTAGCGTATTCTTTCCACCCACGTGAAACCCGGGGACATGACCTTGAAAGCTTGGAAGTTCACATCCCCTGGTACAATTATTATTCTTCCAAAACCGAGTCACCCTGAATCTCCCCCACAATTTCATTCCAGAGACCAGAAGAATGATCCTCCTCTAGGGTTTCTTCAGGCTTCCTGATACAGGTTTGGACTTGCTAAATCTTGAAAGCCCGTGCAGGATGCCTTCCTTCAACAATCATGGACCGAATATCCCCGAGAGTAGAGTCAACCGCGATATAGCGTAAAATGGAGTGGGGGAAGGTCATTGACCTTGGGCCATGTCCCCTTTTTTGGGTCTTTTTTTGGTGTTTTTTGGGTCTTTTTGTTCCTAACCTAAGCCACGCCCACTTTTTTGGTTCCTAACCTAAGCCCATTTTTTGGGGATTTTAAATTTTGGGTTTTTTGAAGATTTTGGATTTTTGGGGAATTTTTTTTTTGCAGCTATCTTGTTTTGTAATAATTAATATTTAATTTAATTTAATTATTTGCTTTGAAAAAACTTTGGGTGTCTCCGAGAGGCGAACCGGGTACTAGCTTATCCCGAGTCCACGACATAGACCGTTAGATGGCTACAAAAAAAAAATATGGCGGCCCAAAATTCCCCAAAAATCAAAAATCTTCAAAAATCCAAAATCTTCAAAAATTCCCAAAAATCCAAAATCTTTAAAAATCCAATAATTCCAAAAAAGGTTAGGTTAGGTTAAGACCCTAAAAAAAAACCCAAAATCCAAAATCCCAAAAAATGGGCTTAGGTTAGGAACCAAAAAAGTGGGCGTGGCTTAGGTTAGGAACAAAAAGACCAAAAAAAAAACCACCCAAAAAAAGGGGGCATGACCCAAGGTCAATCACCTTCCCCCACTCCATTTTACGCTATATCGCGGCTGACTCTACTCCCGAGGCCTAAGCCCCGGCCTAAATCTTCAGCCCCCGGAGACCTTTCACGCTCATTCATACCCCCACAATCAAACCTTTCCCAATGAGTACAGCACTTATAAGAAGCGCATGTTAATTTTAATTTTTAATGCTGGTTTTATTTTAATTTGGCAAGCTTAGCGCGTCAGCCGCTAGGTATCGAGAGCGCTACTGTCGTCGGTACGGCAAGTGTGAGTGGGACATAGAATGAACCTGCCATCCTCTGTCTCACTCGCACACGGTGTGGAGGATTGATAAGTCACAGACGGGTGGAACTTTTCAGCCAGCGCTACCTGACGGCTGCCGCACTAAGCTCGATTTGGCGGCAACCAACCGTGCTGACTATTCTCCATAAACGTTGCACTTCTTATAATTTCTGTACTCATTGCCTTTCCTAACCTGCACCACACCAAATCTTCAAATTTATCAAAACACCAAACCCATTCTCTGACACCATTCCCCTTACCACCCTGTTATAAACTGCCCCTTAATGTTCCCTCTGCCTCCTATTAATAAAAACAAAGCATGAATAAAAAGTCTTTAAACTATACGTATGAAATCTGAAAATCACGAAACACGGTTTCCATTTGAAATGTTAACGTTGACCGCAATAAGTATTGAAAAACATTCTGATGGTATCACATTTTAAACGGCCTCCATTTTGGATCTTGTGGTTGGTGAAACTATTACCTATTTTTCTGGTAGATTGGATTTTATGCTAAAAACTCTAGACAAAAATTCAACTCAGTATACCAATCCGCGTTTTAGATCAAAAAGTGACAAAAACAAAAATGGTGGCTGAATTTAAAACTAGAGACTAGCAAAGTTGGTATAATCATCCCCAGATAATGCTGATGGGTTTTCTTATACGTAGATATAGAGTAATGTAAATACAGAGTTTCTAAAAGTAAAACTAAAAATACAGAACAAAATTCTCACAAAAATACGATTATTTGTCAAACGCGTTTCAACGACAAAGTCGTCATCTTCAGTGACACATAAGCTACAACTAAATTGGTCTACTCAAGAAGGCGTTGAATAGCTTGTTACGAAATATGTTAGTAGAACTTGTTTGCACCTCAGCCTCCAGCCCTGGCTCACGAGTTGCTTCGTTTCGCTCGCAGTTATACTTATTAACTACAGAGTTGTTATTAACCAACTTCCACAGGAAAGAAGTATGCAGTGCCCTTTATGGTGAGACCTAAGGTCGGGAGTAGTCAATGAGCACCGATCATAGTCAACAGAACACGTAATTGAATTTTTTATGTATTATATATTATATGCGTTCGAACTCTAACGGTCACATACGACCGATTTGGTAAAAATTTTGTACACATGTTGGTTTTCTAAGTCACTCTGGGTATTTTGTTAGCTAAGAAAATCCAACAACCGGAAGCACTTTTTCGAAAGGAAGTAACGATTTTTTTTTATTTTTCGTACTAGAATGGATCTTTATGGAGTTTTACCTACAGAAATAAATATAGGAGTTTATTCTGCACATTTTCTTTTTTTATACGACCTCGGGTCTAAAAAAATCGGTCAAAACGTAAAATACCGTTAAACTTTATGGGCTTTGTTATAAAGTTTCCTCTTATTCGATAATTTTGACAGTACTACCATTCCGTAGGAAATAAAACTAGCAACACAAAAATACTATTGAGGTTTTTTAATTTACTGTTTTTGAGTTATATTACTGTTTTCGATACGTTTGACAGTTATACTATTCGATAGGAAATTTAAAACGGGCTGCAATAATTTACCACTATCGGTTTTTATAAAAATCTACCGTTTTTGAGTTTTACAAGTTTTAAATGGAAGCCATTTTGAAATGATTTATTGGAACGAACAAGATGGTAATTTGTTCGTGAAACATTGATGGGTATTGACGAAGCCGTTCTAGGGTCAACAAATAAAATGACTTACAGTTGATAAGAAAATTGTTTCCGTACTATATTACATAATTTATTTTCCTTTACGTTATACACACATGATAAATCTGCGCGCTATGTAGAAACCCCCTGTGTATTTATTTAAGGCTCGGCAGGCGTAAAAAATATTTTTGAGTCGACCGCACCGCTCCAAGCGGCGCAGCTATACACTACTAGCGTCGGGTTTGTGTGCGTTTCATTCTTCCGATAACAAATATAGGGTAGCTTCATAAAGGCGGAAGGTAGAAGGTTACAGACGTAATAAAAAGTGAGTCTGTCCGATGCTAGCGAAACGAAGCGGTATAAATTCCTAGGCCTCAAGGTCGAGCGAAAAGAAGCAACACGTGAGTTGGGGCTGGAACCTGAGGTGCGAACAAATTCTACTAATATATTTCACAAACGCAGGCAGCTATTCAACGCCTTCTTGAATAGACCAATTTCCCAAATAGCTGACGCACTAAATATAAACTTAATTTTGTAAATTCGCTCAACTTATGTCAGCGGTTCAGCTGTGTGGTCGAATTATTTGACGACTCACAGATTCGGGTGACTCAGTATACTGGATTTAATTTATGGGAAAGGGGTGTATTTAACAACCGTTGAAACAGTCCCGTTTCGGAGGACAAATTGCTCGCTCTGGTGGCGGGGATTTAATCAACACAAACTGCGGGGAAAATGTAAACCTTTCAACAAGGCGTCCTGGCACAGTGCCAAGCCTGAATGCTAACAAGTTGCTTAGTAATGTTACGTAAAAACATAATTTATTTTGATCCTTGAAAAAATTACAAAATTATAGGAAAATTATTTCTCTCGCGTGGCCCTACTTGAGAATCTTATACAACCATGAAGGAAGAATCTATACATTTGAAAGAAATTTGTAAAACTTCCTGCACTTGCACTTCCTGCGCTCTTTCTACTGGTCAAAGTTAATGGCGGCTTTACAAGACGCTTGTAACTCGTACGAGTCACTGGGGAGAGTAAATTACTGGAAGCGAGTGTTTCACAGGGATAGTAGCGTCTACACTCTGAAATTGGGTTTTAACGTTTATATCAAAGCCCACTAAAGAATACCGTTGCAAGGCGGCCAATAGGATGGGCGCGCATCGTTGCCATATTTATCTACTAGCCTCGAACACTCCTGGTATTTACCGCTCAAGATTTGATCGCACAGTTTAAAGAATTATAAATGCGTTGAGTCAGCCGCAGTCAGTTAGAAGCGTGGGAAGAACGCGACAACGTCACACTACGGCGATTAGAGCGTTCAAGGTCTCGGTGTACACAAGCCCGTCCCTCAACGGTATTCTTTAGTGGGCTTTGAGATAGACGCCTATCGGTTTAAAAGCTATTTCCAGTAAACGAGTTTTTCTCTTATTTTCTTGCAAAACTATTTGCAAACGTCTTTGATCAAAAAGTGTTTAAAGACGTATATTAAAGTGTTGTGCGAAGAATTGATGGAAATAATCGAATCGGAAGAAAACGAGCCAACAAGAGTTCACGGGCCGATTTGTTCTTATAATTATTCAGGATCGCATTCCATAAACATTCTTCGTCTCTATACAGTTCCACAAATTTTAAAGTGGGATCGTCACCCCACTTAGCCATTTTAGAAAACTACACGCAACGATCAACTATTACGAAACACGGGGTACAAAAATACTTCCCTTACACGGTGGTATTTTTTATTTTTATTTATATTATTCCCAGCTCAAAATATTAAGGAATATCGGGGAAAAAATTTTAATTCTTTTTTCGACTTTGGGAAATCGATTGATTGGTAAACTTTTTTTATATTAATCTACATACTTTAAGGTACTTCTAAAAAAAATCAGCCGTATTGCAAATTACTGTTAGTTGCAACCCACACCGACTGAGCTATTCTGGTTGGTTTTCTAGATCAAACATCCTAGGAAGGGAATTTGGCGGTTACATTTTGGGTGCCCCGTATATGTGCCACTTGAAATTCAAGGGAAGTTAATTTAGCGGTCCATCGTCCCATTTGGCTTAATTGTCGGGGACGGCTTTAAGTCATTCTAGACTCTACACTCAATTCAACGTTTACCGTGCAGTACAGGTCTTAGAGGGAGATAAGACGTGCTACTACCATTACGGGGAACATCACGTTTATTGTCATGCGAGTTGCGTCAACTTTCCGAGCATTGGATGGGAGTTTATGTTTTTTAGTTGGCTAGTATAGCTGAGACTGTCGTATGGTTAACATGGTTAATGGGCGCTCTGTACTGCACGGTGAACATGGAATCGACTGTAGATACAAAAACAAAATGGCGGATAACTGGTGAAAGAAGAGCTTCCGGGAATACGTTTGTTGTCTTTAACCCGTCTAACCATCCTCTGAATTATAGTAACACCCTGTATTTCAGTTACACAGGCAAGTTTACAAGTTAAAGCAGAACAAACGCTGCACAGTCCAGTTGAGTTGAATCGTTTCGAACAAAATCCGACCAATAAAGTTTTCTAATGGTACAAACTTAATTGCATTACTGCACGCCGGGTAAAAGTAGTTGAATATCGGAGATGATTTGATATTCAAAAAGTAAAGTTTTTCACTACATTTCCTACGTACGTTATGCAATTGAATTTTATCAGATAGTGAAATTTTAAATTGAACTAACATAAAATAGACACAGTGCGACCTCTCGCTTGACCTAAATATAAAATGCACATACCGATATTTAATTAAGAATTAATGGAATGTATATATCTTGAGTTGCATAACATCACACATTTTTTTACATATCTGAACCTTTAAGATTTTGGGGGCTTAAAGGGGGTAGGGGAGTTAAAAATTTCAAATACAAAGGTAAGTCATGTAATACACCATTGAAAAGCTTATTAAAATAGAAACAGAATGGCGCAAACTAGAGCTTAGTATCTTGCTTAGTTTCAAAGAAATGGACTATCAAAGTTCTTGAAAATTATATTGTTATCATAGCATCAAAACAGGTTATTCATATTTTGTTAATATTAGGAATAAGTAGGTTGTATGTTATTTTCCAGAACGTTGATTGCCCATTACTTTGAAACGAAGTAAGATACTAAGCTCTAATTTGCGCCATTGTGTTTCTCTTTTAATAAGCTTTTCAGTAGTGTATTACATGACCTAGCTTTATATTTGAAATTTCTAACCCCCTAAGCCCCTCAAAATCAAAGAGGGTGTGATATGTAAAAAGATTTGTCCTGTTATGCAACACAAGATATATACAAAGTTTTGTTAATTTATTTTCAATAACAAAAATAATAAAGGAGGTTAAAGGGACTTTATGAACACTCTGTAGAAGCTCAAAAACTGATCGACCAATTTCACTACAAATTTCACAAATTTCACATATTAGTACCGGGATTTTTTAGAAAATATGGTCACTACAATCAAATAGATTAAAATGGGGTAGCTTCCTCTATACAATAAAAATAATTTGCACTAATTTCCTACAAGCTATAGGCTACTGCTAAATTTGTGTAATTATATTCTTAAGTGACATAAAACATCGATTGCCATTAGTCAAAGTAATGAAATAGAATAGTTGCCCTTAAAATTAAATAATAATTAAAATGGGTTAGCTACCCATATAAAATAAACAATATCATTAAACACCCATACGTTTAATACTTGTGCGACCGCCTGCTCTGATCATTAGAATCTTATTTTAACCACGTCACTTAAAATAAATGTTTCATTACACTAACTTAATTGTGTTTGACAATTTAATGTAATCATCTATACTTATAAAAGCCAAATACCATTGACTCATTGACTCATCACAGTTTCTCCAAAACCACGAGGCCTACAAACATGAAATTTGGCAGTAATACTTTTTATACGCTCTAGACGCGCACTAAGAAAGGGTTTCCGAAAATTCGAAATTTTAGGGGGGGGGGGGCTTTTGGGGGGTCAAAGTTACTAAATCACGATTTCTCAAAACCTATCGAACGGATTGGAATGAAATTTGGTATGTAGCTTCCTCTAGGGTATCAAGCTTGTTTCTTTGAAGTCAAAGTTGTAAAATTATTCTATTAGTAGTCTACTCTTTAAACAGCTGTAGTTCTGTTCAAATGATCTATTATACAATATCTCAATAGTAAGATTTAAAAAATCTTGCAAATAACATAAAATACTGAAGGAAAAATTTAATATGAAAGTACTCCCAAATTGGTTATTTTTATTACATATCCTCTACCCCCTCCAAAATGATGCCCTGGTTCCTTCACTGGTCTGTGATTAGCCTAGTTATGTAAGATTTAGTCTTTTTTAAATTCTTTACAGATTGGCAAACGTTTACAAGGCAATCAGAGAACATATTTTTTGTTTTAACATTAACAATATGTCTTGGAACCAATACTTAAAGAGTTTTTAGGTGGACACAGTAAACTGAATTCATTACAGAGATTTTAAATGTGCACAGTTTTGCCTTAAATTTACTTAATTGAGTTAAAATAATATAGTTTTGACGAACCCGGTTTGAGCAGAGGAAATTATGTCTTCATTAACTGTAGAATTTACAACTAAATGTCTTTATGAATTTGATAAAGACCACGAGGTTTTGCTACTGTTCCATGTCATGCTACAGATTCAACAGGGTTGCATCTAAAACCGTTGCTGTACCCAGTCAAGCTTCTAGATCTTTCCGAACAGCTGATCTATTAATGCACAATTGAAATGACAACTAAACTGTGTCCAGCTTGAATTATAGATTTTATGTTTCTGATGCCGTACCTGTACTGTTGAGTGCGGCGACTGGTGGCAGAATGTTTAACTTTTAGAGATTTTTGTTGTTGTAATGAAACTGGGTGTTTCAATTTTATTATGATAACTTTATCTGTTCAAGAGAAAATCTACTGCGATAGACAGACAGAAGGACAAACTAGTTGAAATAACAAATGTGGTTTTGAGCTTAGGTTAAAAATAGTGTGCCAGTAAGGAAGTAAGCACAAGGTTTAGCCAGTGAAACATTATTTACAATTCCCGCGATTCCAGGATTTCTAGTACTCGTTTTTATTTCTTTTCTTGAGCTTTAACTACTAAAGATATTTTTTTGAGGCATTGTGTTTTATTTAGGTTAATAATGCTAAGATAGCTAAAATAAGATAGCTAAAAATATCGCGTTATAGAGGGACAATCAATCAATCAATCAATCATTTATTGGTCTCTTTGACAAATATTTGTATGAGACAAGTCAACAATAAAACAATACTAACAATATATATATGTAACTTACAAAAACAATAACCATACAATAAAACATATACATGTAACCAATACTAGTCATTTAAAAATCTACATAGAATAATTCACAGTTTTTTAATAATTTAATTTCCGCTGAGGACAAAGTAACAATAATAAAAACTCACAATAGATAATAACAACAACAATAATAATTAATTATAATAATAACAACAACAATAGAAAACCTTTGAGGACCCAACCAAGAACATGTGAAAGGGAAGATCAGACTTCACATTCAGAGGATCTTCAAAGGGAACTAGACCCAAAATCATGGCACATAAACTCCTCCACAGAGTAAAAGGATCCAGACAACATACAACTTAGGACAACATACAATTAAATATTTACATACTTAAATAACTCAAACTTAACAATGTATCATAAGTTAACTTAAGTTCCATATCATATTCCAATATTAGAAATAATGAAAACTCAAAATAGTGATCTCAACCCATGTACCAACACTTCCCACAGTGTCCTACGGTCATTTTTGTATGTCCTTTATCTCCGCGAGGTTTCATTTGTTTCATCTCATTTTGTAATTCAAGTAAAGCTAAGTCAAATACTTTTATGAAATTTACAATGATAATTTACAGGTATGCAGTTCAATTCTTTGATTTATCCTCTACACTTTCTTATAATAATAAAAATATGTCATTTTTGGACAAATGATATATTACTAAATTACTATTCAAAACAGGCCTAGTTTTGTTAGCAGTCTTGTAGTAGGAACATAAAAACTGGTGTTTTCAAAATAATAAATTTGAAATTGATAAATATTTTTATGCAATTCTATTTAGAACTAAATTACGAAACTTTTTTACATTTATGAAAATAATTACAATAATTTTTACTACTTTTTATGTAGGCCAAAAGTTAAACACTTTCCTTTCGTTAATGAACGTGACTGTTTCTTGAGCTAATAACTTTCTTAATTTTGCTTCAATAACTTTTTTAACTGGCATATATAAATTCTTTAAACCTTTATCTACAAAAAAAGCTATGGAACACTTTTGAATTGGTTTAGAATAAACGTATAAAAAACATGGTTGAAATACAAAACTTGGACGATTTTTAACACATTCGAAGTTTACGGTTAGAGATACGAAAAAAAATCAAAAATACAATTTTGTTTAAAATTTAACTTTCTTTTAGCAAAATGTTATTAGTTTTTAAATTCGACTTACTGTTAAGCCACAAACTGGCTTTGGAAAAAAGCTTACACTGAAAGAAACGGTCCGGCCGCCATTTTTATTTTATTTAAGGGTTTAAAAATGAAAAATGGAAAAGACCGTATATTATATACATGGATCGGCCTAGGAATAAGGAACATTCATGCAAAAAAACATCAAAATCGGTCAAGGCGTTTGGCCGTATTTGTGAGACAGACACACAGACTCACATACGAAATGCAGAACAGTCGAGTTAAAACGGAGACCTCGCTTATGTACGGCCAACTAGTTACTCAACTCATTTTATTTTCCTTTTGGCTTATCACAAAAGGTGGGAAATGGAGCAGCAGAGGCTGTGACACGCGCACTATCAGATATTATAAACCTTTAAGGCTTCTATTATGGAAACATAAATAAAAGTAATGAACCCGTCCTACATCACCGTTCATAAAAGCTTTGACCCCTTTTGTTTCGCCTTTTCACTAAGCTATTCAATTACGAACAATTAAAGATAAAAAACACAAAGAAAAATGAATTAATGAAACAATTAGATGAAACAGCGAAGCAAGTCCTGTCCATGGACTTTACCATGCTACACGTTGTTTTACCAAAATTACGCATTTAGTTGTGTGTTCATTAATATTTATTTCGTATTCTGCTTCGCCTGTTTAAAATACAGCTATTCTATCATCCCCAAAAATCAACAGATTGGTCAGTTATGGGAGTCATTATAGCACAAAATCATGAATCATTTGGAAAAAAGTAGGTATGGCTTGTATTTTAACAACTCTTTTGATTTAGTTTATAAATGGCCTCAGATAAAAAGTTTTCCAAAAGACATTGGTTGGAATTTGCTTATTAATTATATATTTAACAAAAATATACTTTTTGAAAATATACAAATTGAAAAATCTCAGCGAATTGTTTATATTTTTTAAACCAAAATGTATAGAAATTTGTTTTTGAGGGTGCTGAATCCGAATTTCAAAATGGCTAATCCAATATGGCCGCCATTTTGTCAAAATTTTGAAGAAAAATATTAAAAAAAGCAGTAAAAAAGGAAAAAAGACAGATGTTTAACTTGAAATTATTACAAATGAATTAGAAAAATCATAAACAATCATTTTAGTATGAGATATTAAATAAAAAAAAAAAACAGTACCAGGAACTGGCACATACTTTCTCAAAAACGTATTTAAATTATTAAACAGATTCACAGTGACTTGTTGGGGTGGGTAGCAGAGATGATTTTTTATTAAAGTAGGAAATTAACTAATAAATTTTATTATTATTAACTAGAGAGAAAACTATTCGATCGATTTCGAAAAAATTTGCACCAAACACGTCAATTAGACCTGTATAGATGCACGAAAAAAGGTTTTGAAAATTTTTGAAAAACAACCCCCTTTATGGCCAAAAAACCCCCAAAAATCAGTTGTTATTATTATTATTATTATTAGCTAAAGGAGAATTTTTAGAGAGATGCTGTTTTTTTGCATATGGTAGGGTACATCAAATGCTACAAATAAGCCAAATTTTATCAAAATCGTTAGAGCCGTTTTTTTATTAAAAAAAAATAATAGGGTAACTGATTTTTTTGGGGTTTTTTGCCAAAAAGGGGGTTGTTTTTCAAAAATTTTCAAAACCGTTTTTCGTGCATCTATACAGGCCTACTTGACACGTCTGGTTCAAATTTGTTTGAAATCGATCGAGTAGTTTTCGCTCTAGCTTTGTATACATACAGGCATACAGACAGACATACATACATACAGACATACAGACAGACATTTTGTAAAAACCACTTTTTTGGACTCAGGGTGTCCCAAAACGGATATTTCGACAAAAATCTAAACATCGATTTTTTTCGATCACTGTACTTTCTCTATACTATAGTATAGTGAGAAAGTAATATACTCAATATTTAACGAAAATGTAAGTGCCATTACATATGTTTATTGGTTAATAATAACAGTAGTCAGCTGTTTCCTATAATATTTCCATTATCAGCTGATTTCAAACTAAAACAATTATTTGCATTTCGAACATTTAAGATAGTTTTTTGTGAACAAAGACATATTATGTTGAAGTAAAAACAACACACACTATCCAGGCCTATTTTAAAATTATAAAGAGGTAACATATGTTTGTTTGTATGTAGGGGGTAATCTCTGGAACTACTGAACCAATTGAAAATTTGTTTAAATAAAAGCCACACTATCCCTGAGTAGCATAGGGTAAAATTCATATTAATAAAAACATGTTTAATTTCAATATGTGTAAATTTAGTCGAAACAAATTCACAGGAACAACAAGTTGGGCGTAAACCCATAGCGTTATTAAGTTAAAAACAATTATTTATATTTCTAATTTTTTGGGTTTTTTTTTATGAAGTGTAGTCCTGAAACTTGCTGGTTCGTTTAACCTTTATTATAACAGCTGTTATCAAATATACGGAATAATTTGATTTAAACATTTAACATTATTTACCATCTTAGTTTTGGGGTTATTATTAACCCTACACCTTTATTGTAAACTAGGGGAGACCCCTGCGTGCTCCACACGCCAACCCCCAATGAAACCTTCTAAAAACATATGCTATGTTTTATTTATAATAAAGGTGTAGGATATATATTTAATAACAGCAGTTATAATAAAGGTTAAAACAACTAGCAATGCTCAGATCTACACTTTAAAACCCTAACATAAAACCTAGAAATACAAAAATAATTGCTTCAAATTTTGAAATCAGCCGTTAATGGAAATATTGGAGCAAACAGCTATATTATCTGTTGTTTTATTCAATTTGTTGCTACGGTAATAAATGTAAATACATGTGTTGTTTTATCATTCTAGGCCTAACCTAAGAATTTTCTCCGACTAAATTTACAAATATTGAAATAAAAAAAGGTTTTTATCGAAATGAATTACAGCCCATGTTACTCAGTGATAGTGTAGCTTTTTAAAAGTAAAACAATTTTTCAATCGGTTCAGTAGTGCCAGAGATTACCCCCTACATAAAAACAAACAAAAAAAACTTTCTCTCTTTATAATATAAGTATAGATAAAACATAACTCACGTTTTTAGAAGGTTCCATCTGGGGTTGGCATGCGGAGCACGTAGGGGTCTCCCCTAGTCTATATATATAAAAGCGAAAACCCACTGACTCACTCATCACGATTTCTCAAAAACTACCGAACGGATTGAAATGAAATTTGGTATGTAGCTTCCTCTAAGGCCAAAGGTGCTCACTAAGAAAGGGTTTGAAAAAATTTGAAATTTTAGGGGGGTTTGGGGGGTAAAAATGACTAAATCACGATTTCTCCAAAATTACTGAAAAGATTGGAATGGAATTTGGTATGTAGCTTCCTCTAGGGCCATAAGTGTTCACTAAAAAAGGGTTTTTAAAATTGGAAATTTTAGGGGGGTTTGGGGGGTAAAAATTACTAAATCACGATTTCTCCAAAATTACTGAACAGATTGAAATGAAATTTGGTACGTAGCTTCCTCTAGGGCATACGTGCTTACCAAGAAAGGGTTTGAAAAAATTCGAAATTTTAGGGGGGTTTTGGGGGGATCAAAGTTATTAAATCACGATTTCTTCAAAACTACCGAACGGATTGGAATGAAATTTGGTATGTAGCTTCCTCTAGGGCCATAAATGTTCACTAAAAAAGGATTTTAAAAAATTGGAAATTTTAGGGGGGTTTGGGGGGTAAAAAGGACTAAATCACGATTTTTCCAAAATTACTAAACAGATTGGAATGAAATTTAGTATGTTGCTTCCTCTAGGGCCATAAGCGCTCGCTAAGAAAGGGTTTCAAAAAATTCGAAATTTTAGTGGGGGTTTGGTGGGATCAAAGTTATTAAATCACGATTTCTTCAAAACTACAGAACGGATTGAAATGAAATTTGGTATGTAGCTTCCTCTAGGGCTATAGGTGCTCACCAAGAAAGTGTTTGAAAAATTTAGAAATTTTAGGAGGGGTTTGGGGGGGGGGGATCAAAGTTACTAAAATCATAATTTCAGATCTTTTATTATTATGACAATAGTGCTTTTATTATTTAAGATCTATATATATAAAAGCCAAATACCACTCACTGACTGAACACATAAAAAGAATACAATTTCGTTAAAAAGACTGAAAATACCAACCACCACGGGCAACGCCGAACGGGTCAGCTAGTTTGTATGATAAAATCAAGCAATTGCGAAGCACTGCTAGTTTAACTAGTAAAATATAATTAAAATTTTTTGATGTTTCGGGTTTTTTGTTGTAAAAATGTGTTTGTTAGTCTTGGCTAAACAAAAGCGAATACCTACTTCAAATTTATAGGAAATTAACAATAGTACGAACAAACAATATTATTATTATTTTAAAACAATATTATAATAATAACAATAATACGAACAAACAGCGCTGATTCTTTGTAAACCGAGTAATATGAAATAATTGGTCTAGGCCTACTTACCTAAGATTACGGTGTTTATAACGAATACGAACCATTCTAACATACACTTTATGCACAAACACTACACAATGCACGCAACACTTGGCACTATACACAAAACACAGATGTTTACGCGCACGATTAAAACTAAACACAGACACCGGCTTGAATCGACCAGGTGACAGTTTAGGTTAGTTCCTACCTACGTAGATAAGATAGTCCAAAGATAAGAAGGAAGTTGCAGCTGTGACGTCGTCTCTGTTGTAGTACAGTACTCGATATTACTTGGACCAGTAAAATATAGATTTTTTACGTTACCAAATTTAACAGCGAACCTATTGCTTTGTGACTTGAGGAATAGTAGTTTGTAGATGCAAATACCACCTTCGGAAACAGTGATTTTTATTGTGGAACTGGTAAGTCCTAGTGAAAAATCACTGACAGATTAATTAGATACACATCAGAAATACATCATTTATAAAAATACTAGCTGGCCCGACCCAGCTTTGCACGGATAGACAAATCAAAGTTAAATGTATATTAACAAAAAATATATTATATCAATAAATATATTACACTATGTATTTCTTATGGGGATTTTTAGACAATTTTACCCCACCAAACCTCCCATAAAATTTAGATTTAAAAAAAAACTCTTTCTTAGCGAGCACCTAGGGCCCTAGAGGAAGCTACATAATAAATTTCATTCCAATCCGTTCGGTGTTTCTTTTTAGTAACCTTGACCCCCCAAATCACCCTAAAGTTTCGAATTTTTTTAAACTCTTTCTTAGCGAGCACCTAGAGGAAGCTGCATACCAAATTTCATTCCAATCCATTCGATGGTTTTTTGTAGTAACTTTGACCCCCCCAAACCTCCCCTAAAATTTCGAATTTTTTGAAAAACTTTGTTAGCGAGCACCTATGGCCCTAGGGGAAGCTACATACCAAATTTCATTCAAACCCGTTCCATGGTTTTAGAGAAATCGTGATTTTGTAAATTTGATCCCCCCAAACCCCCCTAAAACTTTGAATTTTGTTAAACCCTTTCATAGCGAGCATCTATGGCCCTAGAGGAAGCTACATACCAAATTTCATTCCAATCCGTTCGGTAGGTTTTAATAAATCATGATTTAGTAACTTTGACCCCCCAAAACCAACCTAAAATTTCGAATTTTTTGAAACCCTTTCTTAGTGCGCTTCTAGAGCCTATAAAAAGTATTAGTGCCAAATTTCATGTTTGTAGGAATCGTGGTTTTGGAGAAACTGTGATGAGTCAGTGAGTCAATGAGTCAATGGTATTTGGCTTTTATAAGTTAGTATAGACTATTTAATAACAGACGTTATCTAGGCCTACCTAACTATGATGACGGGGATTTTTAACTCTTTCAATGTATACAATTATAAGGATAATAAAACTGTAGGCCTATTTGTTAATTTTTGTATGGGAAACCCCTGCCTGCTCCCCGCGACAACCCCGTTTGGACCTTCTATACACATAATCATATTATGTTTTCTTTATAATAAAGGTGTAGGATTAATAATAACCGCAAGATGGTAAATAATGTTAAATGTTCAAATAAAATTATTTCGTTTATTTTATAACAGCAGTTATAATAGAGTTTAAAAGAACCAGCAAGGCTCAGGTCTACATTCTAATAAAAACCTAACCTAAAAGTTAGAAATACAAATAATTGCTTCAAAGTTTGAAATCAGCTATTAAGGGTCGGCTCTAGCTGTCGGCCATGTTGGCTGACACCCAATGTTAAATTAAAATCCAAATTTTTCCTTTATTTTTGATCGGATAATTATGAACGATGTGTCATTTTAAAGCTATGGCCAATATGCATGCAAATGGCTTTTCCAAAACTAAGAAAAACATTTTGTTTAATATTTATAACAATTTAAAACATTGATTTTTAATATTTTTTTATGTTGTCACTATTAATTATAGCGAAAACTACCAAGCCATTCGCATGAAGAATTTCTCCCGAAGAGTTTGGTATTTTTTTTTTTAACGATATTTGAACAATTGCGGGTTTTAAATGGATTTAGGCTAAGCAATGTCCGTGTAACCTACCGCCGCTATAGGGTGATTCAAAATATTGTTTTACGTTGTAACTATTAATTATAGCGAAAAATTACTAAGCCATTCGGATGAAGAACTTTGTCCCCAAGAGTTTGATATTTAAAAAAAAACGCAATTTTAACAATTGCGGGTTTTAAATGGATTTAGCACGCAATGCATTATGTATTGAAAATACTCTTAATACATGAGTTGGCGTGCGAAGCACGCAATGCATTATGTATTGAAAATACTCCCAATACAGAGGTTGGCATGCGAAGCACGCAATGCATTATGTATGGAAAATACTCCCAATACAGGGGTTGGCGTGCGAAGTACGCAATGCGTTGTGTATTGAAAATACTCCCATACGGAGTTTGGCGTGCGAAGCACGCAATGCATTATGTATTGAAAATACTCCCAATACGGGGGTTGGCGTGCAATGCACTGTGTATCGGCCGCTTCTCATAGTGTTCAGTGTCAAGCTCACAAGTGCGTCCTTAGCAGTGAACGTGTTAAATGAACTTGCAACTAGAATTCCATCGTTGGTAGCTCACATCGCGGGCGTAACGTCACGAACTGCGCTCGTGAGCTCACGTGATAAGCATCTGGGCTCCCACACTTTGGGAAGACGTGAGCTCACGTATTTTCCACATCATTTCAGTCCAGTTAAACTATTTCGCACTAATTAAAAACTCTTTCTAAATTCATAAACAGTTTGTTAAAATTTTGTATTTCTATATATTATATTGTTATATATCAAAAGAAAGATAAAAATTCTACATTTATTTGCTTTTTATTTCAAATGTAGATTATACTTTAGGATTATGTTTACAACTTCGAGTAACATCAAAAAGCGAGTGTGCGTACGAGCGTACGTGGAGTAACAATTAAAGAAAAAAAATATAACTTAATGATATAACAGCTGATTTCACCCATCATCTGTAATACGCAAACAAAACCTAGCGTAGATTATACTTTGTGGTTATGTTTACAACTTCAATCAATAATATAGCCTATAATTATTAAGAACTTCTAAATCATTAATTTGATCTATCAATATGAAATAAAAGGCAATTAAAAGATAATATTTTTATCTTTCTTTAAATGTATATTATAATAATAGACATAAACACAAAATCTTAACAAATATTCCTATAGTGTTATAGTCCTTATAATTGTACACATTTACCGAGTTAAAAATCCCCGTCTGCATAGTTAGGTAGGCCTAGATAAAGTGGGTTGTTTTATGCATAAATGATGTATTTCTGATGTGTATCTAATTAATCCGCCTGTGATTTTTCACGGGGATTTACTAGTTTATAATATAGCAGCTGATTTCACAAATCATCTGTAATTCTTAAACAAAACCCAACGTAGATTATTCTTTGGGGTTATGTTTACAACTTCAGTCATTATAATTTCTTGTGAATTTTTTTTTTTAATATGAGTTATATAGAACCATTGTATTTGGATAACCTAATAGAACTCCGATCTAATGCAATATTTTGTTCCACTATAAATTCGATGATAGTGGCGTTATCTATTGGGGAAACGACGGAAGCTGTAAGAAACACCAGTGCTACCAATGATTTCTCCCTAGCGCTACTTCGCGGCGCGGTCATGTACTATTTTCGCGACAACCTTTTTTGCGGCACACAGCCCCCGTATAGATGCAAGATCTACTTATTATTCATGATCTATGATAGAACTAATGTAGGCTATAATACGTTATGAGATTTGCTTAGAGGTTTTAAACTGTATATAAATACAACATCTTATCATCAATATGTTCGTTTATTCAAATTTAAAGAAGAGATAACTATTCGTTTAACTTCGGAAACATTCCTACATGTTCGTACAACATATTTGATTGTTTGAATTATGTATTCCACTATAATATTAAGTAAAAACTTCTATTTTTTTTTTTTTTTAAACGTCCTACTGTTTTGCACTTAAGGCTAATGAAGACGGGACCTACAGTTTTACGTGGAATCCGAACCACAGCCAACGATGTCTGTTAAGAAACCATTTAGAAAATTATTCGGGGTCAATGGGACTTGAACCCGGAACCTTTCCATTGATGGTTGCCATGACGATTGATAAAGCATTGACGCTTTAACAAGCACGGCCACCGTGGCTATAGGTAACAACTTCTAAATCATTTGATCTATAGGCGTGTCCACACTCGTGCGCTTTCGTCTTCAATTTTCAATTCAACTTGCTTTTCAACTTTCATTTCATCTTTCGTCAAAGGCATGCGTTTATTGAATGCGTTTGTTGAATGCCTCTTTACGTCCACACTAGATGTTCAATTTCCAGTCAATTTTCTCGGTGGGAAGGCACAACATGGAAAAAGACGCTAGTATACTTTTAAGTATAAGTGCTGCTTATGTTTTTATAAGTAGTAGAAAGAGAAAACGTCGTTCAAAGTGGACAAAATATTATCTAAAGAAACAAATGTTGTAATTTTAAGTGAATTGCAAGACGATGAAGAACCATTTTTCAAAAGCTTTACGCAAATGTCTCGGGAAATTTTTACAATCTTCTACAAGTTATAGAACCAGACATAACCATATTAAAATAATTTAAAATATTTAACACAATAAAATCAGTTTCATAAAATATTAGCTCGTTTGCTACATTAGGAATCGCCAGACAAATTTTTAAATTCTACAGTGATTATTTTTTATATATAGGCCTATATTATATATGTGATTAATTCAACTATCAATATAGTATCTAGAAATTATTCTAACAAATAAACAACTAGGCCTATAGGCCTAAAATAAAAAGATGTTATAGGCCTAGGGTATATTACAATATATTTCTGTTTACTTCCTTATAGAGCAAACATGCAAATCATTTCTGTACAATTTTAACAAGTTTCTAGACGATGCCTAACAAAGGCGAAACATACTACCGTATGTTGCAATAAATCTAGCTTTTGTGAATCTTATTTTATTGTGTAGGCCTACATATCACAATTTCATCATATATAATATTATTGTTTTTCTCTGAAGTTACATGTTTCAATGCTTAACACTAAAAAAATAAACCTTGTAGTTGGTTACCTCGTCTTGATCTGGAATTGTAGAAATTGTATTATTTGCGGTAGTTTTCTTCATTTCTCATGACGTTGCAGAGTCTACAAGATAAAGCGTCATACGCAAACCACGAAGAATTGTAGCTTCCATGAGCCCCCGAGCCACTTTTCTTCATCAAAACTTTCTGCCATTCTTTTGAAAAATATGACATCAAACTTTTAATTTTAACGCCGATAAGTCCATATTAAATTTTCTTCCCAAAAATTTAAAATGTCATCTCTTTTTACTTTATTTGTATAATCTCTTTTTTATTGTCCCACAACACTGGTAGTAAATTGTATTCATTTATAAAATTTAAATTTACTTCTTCAAAAGACATTTTTAGGTTAAATTGAAAGAGGAATTGAACGGAAATCCAACAGCAGCGGGAGAGCTTGCGTTATGGCTTGCGTCAACAAAACTGACTTCGTTCAACTCCTAAAACGCATGCGTCACGCATGCATCTCGAATGCCTCAAACGCGCTACTCCTTGTGCTATGACGCATGCCCTTGACGCGCGTAAAAGCGCATGAGTGTGGACACGCCTTATCAATATGAAAATTAAAAGATAATATTTGTATCTTATATATATATATATACTAGCTGACACGTACGGCGTTGCCCGTGGTGGTTAGTATTTTCAGTCTTTTTAACGTAATTGTAATTTTTTGAAGTGTTCAGTTAGTGAGTGGTATTTGGCTTTTATATATATAGATCTTAAATAATAAAAGCACTATTGTCATAATAATAAAAGATCTGAAATTATGATTTTAGTAACTTTAATCCCCCCAAACCCCTCCTAAAATTTCGAAATGTTTCATACCCTTTCTTAGAGAGCGCCTAAGGCCCTAGAGGAAGCTACATACCAAATTTCATTCCAATCGGTTCGGGCGTAATTTGAGGATGATCAAAAACGCATTGAAAACGCAAGGAAAAATTCAAAAACGCCTATTTCTGGCGTAATTTAGGGAGAATCTCAAACATTTTTTAACAGACTACTTTTAGGCCTTAAACGAACCTAAGTACCAAATTTCAACATTTTCTGCCAATTAGTTCTCGAAAAAGCTGAGAAAACGCAAAAAATCGCTAGAAAAACGCGAATATTGGGCGTATCTTTGGGATGTTTTCAAAATCCGTTCTTAGTGCGCGTCTAAAGGTCCAACTGAACATGCATGCCAAATTTGAACTCATTTGGTTCAGTAGATTTTTAGTTCTGCTGATGAATGAATGAGTGCCATTTCGCTTTTATATAGATAGATAGAGATATATATATATATATTAGCTACTTTATTAGCATTTTTATCGTATGAGTATATTTATTTATAAATATGTTACTTACGTCGTCTCATACACACTGGTTCTTTTTTCCAACCGGTTTCGCTGCTTCAATTAGTTAGCATCATCAGGGCATATCCGCTACTGCTTCGTTATTAACATAAAAACACTACACAACACACACATAGATACAAACACACATTACATACGCACATAACGTAGGCCTATACTTTATAAACTTTACGTATAAAGGCCTATACTTTAATTCATATAAAATTTCGTAAGCCGAATTTTGAGAGAAAGATTGTGGGTGCTTGAAAGGTCGTACAAAGGTGGGAAATGGCTCAAATTAAAGGCATTGACACGAAAGAGCGGGGGAAAATATTTTTTTTTTTTTCAATTTACAATACCGGTACTTGTAGGGTTTTGAGGAACTTAAAGTTACCAAAAATCTCCATAAGAAATACATTGCAATGAGTATAATTTGTAAACAAATATTTTAAATAAATACATTGCAATGAAAAACAGCTGAGTACAAAAATCTCAATAAGAAATAAATTGCAATGAAAATCAGCTGCGTATGATTTGTAAACAAACAAATATTTTAAGGTTATGTGTATAGGTTTTTGCTAACAACCTTTATAGTTTTCGTGTTTTCATTATTTATTTTATTGTTAAAGTTTCTTTCAATAAACATTTGTTTATTTGTTCCTACAAGCCACTTATAGTAACGGATATAAATAAACGATTTTAACAAGTAGGCCTACAATTTTATAATCCTTATATTGTACACATTTTCCAAGTTAAAAATCCCCGTCAACATTAGGTAGGCCTAGATAAAGTATGTTGTTTTTAAATAGTATTTTCTTTTAAATGATGTATTTTGATGTGTATCTAATTAATCTGCCTGTGATTTTTCACCGGGATTTATTACTTTACTTATAAATATGTGACAATGTGACATCAGGTTAGCTCACTTGGTGCGCTACCTTTAACCTAGTAGCTCATTTCATAACTCACAGTTAATTTAGAAGCAGCTAAAAGTTTTACGCTTAAGTCTTCAAGCATCTAGTTACACAATATTGATGGTTCAATTTGTTCCATGTGTTTAAACTCAACAATTATCAGCTGTTCATAACAAGAACGACAACAGCTGATCTTGTCAAAACTAAACTAAGTAAAGTAGATTATCTGAACACATTCTGCAGAAAGCTTTTTGTATTAAAACTTGGTAGAAATATTCCGTATAACTTTCTCAGATGATAGCTGTACTGTGGTTAGTTTCCTCGGTAGTTGTGCATATTAGTGCAGACGGCGATACTTTTCAATGCTACTATTGTCAACCAAGTAATACTAAGACTTGCCAGCACGACGAATTTTCCACGTTAGACGTTGAAGTGCGTGATTGCAGTGTACCTTACTGTGATTTATTACAGGCCACGCACAAAGGTCTTATTACCTACAGATATTGCGGGAATCCTACAGAGGAACAGATTCCTAGAAGTGGGTGTAAGAAATTGGATAATATTACCATTGATAACGAAATCGTATTCGGGCCTACCCTCTGCAGATGTCACGAACATTTGTGTAATATTTCGACCAAATTTGAACCATTTGGTTTCATTTTTATCATTATATGTTATGGTTTAATAAATTACTAATTGAAATTAAAGTAAATATAATGCAAATTCTTTTGTTCAATTATACATTTTGTATTTTAAAATAAATGTTCAGACTTTATTCAGACAATTAGAGCTGTATAGATATTTTATTATATTTCTTTTGGAACGAAGTTCCTTAACGCGGGTTGCGGTAGGAATTAACAAATAGAAAACGTAATGCGTAACGAAAAAGAGTGTTATTAATTGGTTGCTATGGCAAAGACAAAATATAAAATACGAGTAACGAAAAAGCGTTACCAAATTGGTGCTATGGAAATGAATATAAATACATTCAAGAAACATGTGTTTTGGTTCGTGAATTTAAATTAAGAGACGATCGGTTAATACTTAAGATATTATCGTCAAGCGCCGAAATACATTCTATAGGCCTAAACATAAAATGTTTGTTTAGCAGTCTAGGCCTAACCTAAAATTATTGTGTGTGTATTTAATTTATTTTAAATTCCTCAACGAAAACATACATACCAGTAATTTTAGGTTAGGCTTAGAAAGTAATTTTATGTCTAGGCATAGCCTAAAATTATTGTACGTATGTTGCCGTTAAGACAGGTAAAATAAATTAACATACACACAGTAATTTTAGAATGGGCCTAGGCTGATCAACGAACATTTTATGTTTATTGAATGTATTTACAATGAATCGACATTTAACTGTGTTTACCATCTTAGCTTTGGTGTTTTCATTAATTCTACACCTTTATTATAATAACACTAGCTGGCCCGACCCGGCTTTGCACGGATAGACAAATCAACCTGATACTAATAATTAGCCCAAGTGTTTTAGTTCATTGTAAAAAAAAAAAAAAATGTTCATTGTAGGCCTAACCTAAAATTATATTTAGTTTTTGATCCAAATCAGTTGTTGATAAAAATCAGCTGTTTTAGCTTTTCATACGAACAGCTGTTTTTTGTGCCCATGATAAAATCAAAAGAAATCTTTCTTCTTCTTCCTTAAGATCGACCTTCCATAAGATTAACATTGAAACTTTGAGGGCCACTGGGGCGTAGCCCTTATCACTAAGGGGTATGAAAAATAGATGTTAGCCGATTCTCAGACCTACTCAATATACTCACAAAATTTCATGAGAATCGGTCAAGCCGTTTCGGAGGAGTACGGGAACGAACATTGTGACACGAGAATTTTATATATAAGATTAAACGTATGGAAACAGTAAATATATTTATATAAAAAACAATCTAATAACAAGCAGCAATTGATAGATGAAAAATTATGGGTGTATGTTGCCGTTAAGGCTGGTAAAAGAATTGAAGAAAAGGCATGTTGAACTTCGTTAATGACGGGAGTCCCACGATGGCACACATTTACTTTTTTTTTTCAAAATAATTCATATCTAGAGAACGGTTTGACTGATTAAGTTCAAACTTGTCATAAAGTTTAACCTAACAATGATATATCTCAAGAAAAATAAGCGATTCTATCCAATGATTTTTTTTAAATGGCGGATGTTTGAAAATTTCAAACCCAAATTACTCAAACACTGTCCATTTTTAACATAAAAAACACGGCACCTTTTTTGTAGCGCTTTTAATTCCTAATCGGATGGTTTAACTGTCAAAACAATCGAATGAAGAATAACAGCTAAGTTACAGATAATGTCAGCAAATGAACACACTGTGTGTACTGTGTTGGTATAGGATGCCGGGTTGAACAAACCAATTGTTACACACAACTTAACTACTATCCTTCATCCGATTACACCATCCAATAGGGAATCAAAAGGGCTACAAAAAGATGTCTTGACATTTTCTGTTACAATGTACGGTTTTTGAGTAATTTAGGTTTGAAATTTTCAAACAGCCACCTTTTTGAAACGCATGATTGGATATAATAATTTTTCTTAAGATAGATGATTGTTAGGTTAAACTTCATACCAAGTTTGAACTTAATCAGTCATTAAATAAACTAAATATTAGTTATTTTGTATGAAAAACGAAATTGCGGAAATCTGGAAAACGAAGCATTTTCAAACCTATGTTGATAGGAACTTTTTTCTATATTTTCACTAGTAGAACACGTCATGAAAGTTTCCTCCATTTCTTCCTGAATCACCCTGCATATAAGATTTTTAATGACACCCCTAAACATATTCTGGAGACCCTGATCGGTGCTCATTGACCATTCCCAACCTTAGGTCTCACCATAAGAGTCACTGCAATAGCTCATCAATTTATAACTTATTTATAATAATCGTCTGAAGCTAGGTGTACATCTGCGAGATAACTCGCGCGAGTGACGTAGTCTAAACACTGAGATACAGTGTTGTAAGCGTTCTGCGAGCTAAACATGAATTACAATTTACTATTTATACAGAGTGTCCGATAAGTAAAGGGCCAAACTTCAGGAAATGGTTCATGGGTCAAAATAAGAAAAAACTTTCATATAAACACTAGCTGACCCGTACGGCGTTGCCCGTGGTGGTTGGTATTTTCAGTCTTTTTAACGTAATTGTATTCTTTTTAAGTGTTCAGTCAGTGAGTGGTATTTTCCTTTTATATATCTTAAATAATTAGCCCAATAATTGATGTTTTAGTTCATTGTAGGCCTAACCTAAAATTATATTCAGTTTTTGATCCAAATCAGTTGTTGATCAAAATCAGCTGTTTTAAGCTTTTCATACGAACAGCTGTTTTTTGTGCCCCTGATAAAATCAAAAGAAATCTTTCTTCTTCTTCCTTAAGATTTACCTTCCATAAGATTAACATTGAAACTTTGAGGGCCACTGGGGCGTAGCCCTAATGTCCTAGGACTTCGGTAAATGGCCTAAAACCTTCCCAGGGTTAACCTGTGTTACTATGCAAAATTTCAAAGCAATCGGATGGACGGTTTGGTAACGCATAAAGGACAAACATACAAACAGACAAACGTACAAACAGACAAACGTACAAACAGACGGACATACATTGAATTTTATACATATAGATAAGCCTGAAAACGCTTAGTTTTCCAGATATCCACCATTTTGTTATTCGTACAAAATAATTCATATCTAGAGAACGGTTTGACTGATTGAGTTCAAATTTGGCATGAAGTTTAACCCAACACTGATATATCTCAAGAAAAATAAGCGATTAAATCCAATCATGTGTTTAAAAATGGCGGCTGTTTTAAAATTTCAAAAATAAATTACTCAAAACCCATAAATTAAAAAAAAATGTCAAGACACCTTTTTCGAAGCCCTTTTGATTCCCCATTGGATGTTCTCACTGCCAAAACAATCGAATGAAGGATAATAGTTAAGTTATGTGTAATCATTGGTTTGTCCAACCCGGCATCCAATACCAACACAGTAAATTGCTGTCGTTATCTTTAACTTAGCTGTTACCCCTCATCCGATTGTTTTGACAATTACCCCATCCGATAGAGAATCAAAAAGGCTACAAAAAAGGTATCTTGACGTTTGTTGTTAAAATGTACGGTTTTTGAGTAATTTAGGTTTGAAATTTTGAAACGGCCGCTTTTTTAAAACGCAAGATTGGATTTAATCGTTTATTTTTCTCGATATATATCATTGTTAGGTTAAACTACTTGCCAAGTTTGAACTCAATCAGTCAAAATGTTATCCAGATATAAATTATTTTGTACGAAAACAAAATGGCGGATATACGGAAAACGAAGCTTTTTCGGGCATATGTTTATAAGAACGTTTTTCTTATTTTGACCCATAGAACCATTCCCCGAAGTTTGGCACAGTACTTATGGGACACCCTGTATTTAACGAATTTGAACAGGAAAAATAAACTATTGCAGTGACCATTATGGAGAGGCCTAAGGTCGGGAGTAGTAAATGAGCACCGAACATTGTCCCCAGAACACGTTTTCGGGTGTCATAAAAATTCTATAGGCCTACATGTGCTCGCACTCTAACGTTCGATTTGGACCAAATTTGGTACACACGTTGGTTTTTTGTGTCGGTTGGACGAGTTCGTCAGCCGAAATAACCAGCAACAGAAAGCACGTTTTGTGACCGGAATTTTTGAGATTTTTCGAACAAGAATGGAACATTTTGGGGGTTTTATCTATAGTTATAAATACTATAGCAGATTATTCTGAACATTCTATTTTTGTATACGACCTTATAGCCCGTCTGGTGTCACCAAAATCGATCAAAACGTAAAATAAAAAGCGAGTTTCTAAGCTGTGAGCGAAGCGAATGTCCATAATCCTAGGCCGTAAGATCGAGGTGCAAAGCGAGAACGAAAAGCGCGTGAGCAAGGACCGGAGGCTGAGGTGCAAACAAATTCGACTGATACATTTCGTACACGTAGGCAGCTATTCAGCGCCTTCGTGAGTAGACCAATTTTCAGAATAGTTGAAACCCTGATACATACAAACTTAATTTTGGAAATTCGAAAACGGTACAGCTGCGTGATCAAATTATTTTTGAGCTTCCCGGCGCAAAACTTATGATGTGCGTAGGCCTAATTAAAAAACAAAAAGATTTGGAAACTCACTATTTCTTGGGCCAAATAAATCGAATCTGAAATCGTGTTTTGCAACGCATACTGCTACTAATATACAAATGTATGAACTTGGACTTGCAAATTTTACACTTTTAACACGTTCACTGCTAAGGACGCACATGTGAGCTTGACACAGAACACTATGAGACGCGGCAGACGCACAGTGCATTGCACGCCAACGCATTATTGGTAGAATTTTCAATACACAGAGCACTGCGTACTTCGCACGCCAACTGTATTGGGAGTATTTTCAATACACCGAGCATTGCGAGCTTCGCACGCCTACTACCATCTTTGAGAATTTTCAACACAGAGAGCATTGCGTGCTTCGCACGCCAACCCCCGAGTTGGCAGTATTTTCAATACTCAATGCATTGCGTGCTTCGCACGCCTACTCCCGTCTTGGGAGAATTGTCAATACACAGTGCAATGCGCGCTTCGCACGCCAACCATCATATTGGGAGTATTTTCAATAGGTCCACACAGTGCGTTGCAAACCCCCGTATTGGGAGTATTTTCAATACACAATGCAATGGGTGCTTCGAACGCCAACCCCCGTATTGGTAGAATTTTCAATACACATACCATTGCTTGCTTCGCACGCCAACCCCCGTATTGGGAGTATTTTCAATACACAATGCATTGCGTGCTTCGCACGCCAACCCCTGTATTGGTAGTATTTTCAATACACCATGCATTGCTTGCTTGGCACTCCTAAACCCGTATTGGTAGAATTTTCAATACACAGAACATTGCGTGTTTCGCAGGACAACCCCCATATTTTTATAATTTTCAATACACGGTTCATTGCGTGCTTCGCACGCCAACCTTCGTATTGTTATTATTTTCAACACACAATGCATTGCGTGCTTCGCACGCCTACCCTCGTA
>JAGFPH010001616.1:139807-155097 GCA_018207615.1 Philaenus spumarius | reverse complement strand
CGTGCTCCGCACGCCAACTGCCGTATTGGGAGAATTTTCAATACACAAAATGCATTTCGTGCTTCGATCGCCAACTCCGTATTGAGAGTTTTCAATACACAATGCATTGCTTGCTTCGCACGCCAATCCCCGTATTGGTAGAATTTTCAATACACATAATGCATTTCGTGCTTCGCACGCCAACCTCCGTATCAGGAGTGTTTTCAATACACAATGCATTGCTTGCTTCGCACGCCAACCCCCGTATTGGGAGTATTTTCAATACACAGAGTATTGCGTGCTTCGTACGCCAATCCCCGTAGTGGTAGAATTTTCAACACATACAGCATTGCGTGCTCCGCACGCAAACTCCCTCTTGGTTAGTGTTTTCAATACACAATGCCAATTTTAAGCCTATGTGCTATGGACGCACAAGTGCGTCCGGTTTTAAATATTAGTGATCATTACTTAGAAACGTTCGAAAATAAAAAATAAATTAATTTCTACTCATTTAGGCTACAGATATAAAAATAAAAGGTCAGCTCCTTGCATAGGAAATACGAAATTTGCGTAGCAGTGAACGTGTTGAACGTCTTTCTGTAATCCCGCAACTTAGTAATTGCGCACGTACTGCTTGCGCCTAGTTAATATAAAATTACGGCAATTCCCCGAGGATCGTGATTTTCCACCTGTTTACCCCTGACCCGCAGCTACGTCTTCTATTTGAATAGTCGTGACGTACAATTAGACAAATGTACACGATCTTAGATTCCGCATTAGTGACAGTGGAGCTCAGGTGTCGAGGCGGATATTCGTGGAAGCTGTATTACAGGTAATTTGTGTTATATAAATACAATTAAAAGAATATGCCCGCTCAATTTGCTATCTAATGTTACGACTGTCAAATTATCGAATAAAGGGCATCAGAAAAACATCGTTCGTTGCGTGCAAGGGAGAGATCGGTTGGCTATAACATCGAAATGTATCAAACACCGTAGTGTTATTATTGAAAAATGTTCAGTTATACCATTCGATAGTATGAACTGCTATAAAAGTAGGTGTACGTCCGTACGTGCGTGAGTAACAACATAATACAACAGTTGATTTCACCCATCTTCTGTAATATTTAAACAAAACCCAGCGTAGATTACACTTTGGGGTTATGTTTACAACTTCAATCAATATAAGTCTTGTGAAGTTGATTTTTTTTTATTAAATACTAGGAGAGAACCCTGCGTGCTCCGCACAACAACCCCTCAATGGAACCTTCTAAAAACGTATGTTATATTTTATTTATAATAAAGGTGTACGATTAATAATAACCTCAAAACTAAGATGGTAAATAATGATAAGTGTTCAAATCAAATTATTTATTCAGTTATAATAACGGTTAAAAGAACCATCAAGGCTCGGGTCTACACTTTAAAACCCTAACTTAAAAAGCTAGAAATACAAAAATAATTGCTTCAAATTTTTAAATCAGCTGTTAATGGAAATATTGTAGCAAACAACTATTATCTGTTACTTTATTCTATTGGTTTCTATGGTAATAAATGTAAATATTGTGTTTTAGGCCTAACCTAAGATTTTTTTCTGACTAAATTTACAAAAATTAAAATAAAAAAGGTATTTATCGAAATGAATTATAGCCTATGTTACTCAGGGGAAGTGCAACTTTTTATTAGTAAAACTATTTCTTCAATCGGTTCAGTAGTGCCAGAGATTACCCTCTACATACAAACAAACAAACAAAAAAACAAACTTTACCTCTTTATACAGTTTTACAATCCTTATAATTGTACACAATTACCGAGTTAAAAATCACCGTCATCATAGTTAGATCTAGATAAAGTCTATTGTTTTTAAATAGTTTTTTTTTTTAATTATGTATTTCTGATATGTAATTTACTAATCTGTCTGTGATTTTTCACGGAGGCTTACTGGTTAAACATCAATTCCCAGTGATCTAATTTTCTCTCTGAAATCAAAAAAATTCTTATATTTTCTTTAAATAATTATATTTTTCTACAGCTGTTTAAATAAAGTGCGTTTTTTGCACACTCACAGCAGTGTGCAAACTAAACTACATGTGTTCAGCGTCAAGTAGTTATACCTCTTTGTTTCACTTTACCGCGCGGCTAAACAGCTGATACTTTCCGCACTCCAGCTGTTTACTTTGCGCAAAGTAAACAGCTGATGTAGCCTATGTTTTGAAAATTACGATTGTTATAGAACTAATCTGTAAAACAATCTCTTTAGAAACTAAAACACTAATTATTGCAAAACGCAGATGCAGAAAAAACGTTGTGTGCATCACGGGTGCAAAGTTTAATTTGTCGCGCTCGAAAAACTTTGTCAAATGTTTATCTAGCGCGACAAACTCGACTTTGCACCCTAATTATACCTCTAACTATACCCCAATTACACGAATAACTATAGTCGGATTTTCAACGCGATCATGTTTTAACTCTGTTCTTTGGCAATTTCTTTCTAACATAAAATTTAAACTTGAACTGAACTTTAAGAGAAATAAGCATTAGTCTACAGATCGAGGACTTTAGCTGTGCGCACGACCAGGCACCTACTACACGTGCATAAAACATAGAGTGGATGTAGGCCGGGATTGTGCCCGGTGAGTCACCCAATGTTTGTAGAAAAGATGCCCTTCTCCACCCCCCCCCCCACCCCCCCGTCCATTACGGGTACCTGAATTCCGCGCGCACAGCTAAAGTCCTCGATCTGTAAATAATTCCACCAAGCAGGTGAACCGTTGACGTGAGTTTAGCGAATTTACCCAAAATTAAGTTTAAAGGTTTTTGGGGTTTCAACCAACTATTTTGGAAATTGGTCTACTCACGAAGCCGCTGAATAGCTGCTTACGTGTACCCAATAAAATAATAGAATTTGTTTGCAACTAAACCCCCAGCTTCGACTCCGCTCGGAGCGCCAAACATTGCGAGTTTGCACCTCGACGTTGCGGCCTAGGGTTATGAACTGCTTCGCTTCGCTCGCAGCGTACAACTCGGCCGTCTGCTTCGGATCAGAAGATGCCTCGGCGGAAAAATGTCTAACGTTGATTTGAACCTGGGTACTTTTATGCTATTTCATGTTTTAACTGATTTTGGGGGAACCAAGCGAGCTGTAAGGTCGTAATGAAAAACAAAATGTGCAGAATAATATCTTACATTAGATGTTTAGATAAAACCTTAAAAGTTTCAATCTAGCACGAATTGAACTTGAATTTTTCTGAAAGTGTAATTTTGAAGGTTATTAAAAAGGTGGATATCATTTAGTTAAAAAAAATTAACATTGAAAATCAAACTTTCCGTTTTTTTGTCTTATTCGATAGTAAAAATAACAAAAAATGCAAAACGATCACTACATTCGAAGCTTAATTACCTTTCAAATAAACGTAATTCCAATATATTTGGATGATTTATGACGAAAAAATCCACGTTATTGTTTAATCATATACGCGCCGAATTTGTGTTCTTACTCGAGTGTTTAGCCTGCACTCTGGTGGTTATCACATCAACTTATTGGTCGCGGAAGAATACTAGAAAAATAATATATTCATTAACGTTCAATGTGTTAGAGAAAGCTGTGTTTAATAACACATACTACGCATGCACTTTTCAGTACGTTTACAGTCAGGGTTACGTCTGTAAACCTCTATTTTCCGCCTTTATGAAGCTGCCCTATATTTGCTAGCGGAAGAATGAACAGCTAGCAAACACAATGCTAGTAGAAGAGCTGCGGTCAACACAGAAACATTTTGTCTCGCCTGCCAAACCTGAATGCGTCGTTCGAAATCCATGCTGCACGACAGACACGGTAAACACGTCAAAATTGACACTGCCTGTCTCAACAGATCAGGCTTTGATCAAAAGGACATATTATATCACGTCAGCAGTTGCTGCTATAAAACATTTTTCACCGTATTTTTTATCACACCTCGTATTTTGGCGTGCGAACCACGCAGGGGTCTGCTCCTGTATACCATAAAACATAGTAGTTACAAATTGAAAGTATCACTAGGAGAGAATCGTATGATTATTCTGAAAATCCAGATCTGGCCGTGACTGTACTTACATTAAAAGTTAATTGGATGTTTATAATGTTTAAATGGTAATAGCTTTTGGAAATAAAAACAACTACGTCCGAACGTCAGAGAGAAGGTCAATATCGTGTCGTTAACGTATAATTGTTATTTATTTATACCGTGCAAGCTGCTGCACCCGGCGTCGTCAGTAAAAAAGATAAGAAACTCTATAAAACTCATTTAAAACATAACAAATTTTCTGCGCGTATTTGTTTTAGAAATGGCCAAACGTTTTGTATAATGCTGCTGGATATGCGACTCTGCAAAAGATCAGGTAGTTTTAAATATTGAATCTTTAGGCTCGGCTGACCCAGCCGCCATCTTGAATTTCAACTCCCAAAAGAGCAATGTTAAACGCGTAACAAGATTACTGGAGTAATAATGATAAGAAAATTATTCTGAATATGTATTTTTAAAGATTGGGACAGTTTGAATGTGGATATCATTTAGGTTTTTTTCGACACTCAACAGCGATTATTAGGGAATTTCCATAGGAAAATGAGCTATTGCAATGGCCCTTATGGTAAGACCCAAGGTCGGGAGTAGCGATGAGCACCGATCATGGTCCCCAGAACACGTTTTGGGGTGTCATTAAAAATCATATATATACATGTATATCTTTATGTATGTAGCCTACGTGTGCACACTCTAGCGGACGAATTTTAAGTCCGATTTTGTTCGAATTTGGTACACACGTTGGTTGTCTACGTCGCTCGGACGAGTTCGTTAGCCAAAAATATCCAACAACCGGAAGCACGTTTTTTGACCCGAAGTAACTATTTTTGAGATTTTTCTTACGAGAATGAATTTTTTTTTGAGTTTTTTCTACAAATATAAATGTAGGATGTTATTCTACTCATTTTGTTTTTTTACGCGACCTTATAGCTCGCTTGGTTCCCCCAAAATCGATCAAAACGTAAAATACCATAAAAGTACCCGGTTCAAAGCCACTTGGTGGATTGTACCGTGGGGTTGGCGTGCGAAGCACGCAATGCATTGTGTATTGAAGATACTCCCAATACGGGGGTTGGCGTGCGAAGCTCTCAATGCACTGTGTATTGAAAATAGTCTCAATATGCGGAATGGCGTGCGAAGCACGCTATGCTTTGTGTATTGAAAATACTTCCAATATACGGAATGGCGTGCGAAGCATTTTGCAGCAATTCAGCACCGTCGTGAGTAGACCTATTTCCAAAATTGTTGCTTGAAACCCTAAAACAAATACCTATAAACTTAATTTTGGAGCCTCAAACTTTTAGTGCGATTGAGAGGAAGGAGTAAGCAAAACCATAAGAAAGTGAGACGCATTCCTTTACGGTGTTGTAACTTTCTTAGTTGAATGTAATTTGTGAACCTAGCTTTCGTGGAATTGGTTGTACCACCAAGGCTGGTTGGGGAGAAATAGAAAGGATGACACACCCATTACGCCAGAAACATACCTAGAATGAAGGTACTGTACATGCTTCCATAATAAAGCAGATGTTTTCGTCTTAAATTAACAAAATTTATTGAAATTACTTTTATACGGAAGGTAATTCAACTTCAAAAGTTGGTTTTTATATTTTTGGTATTTTTGCATTATTGAATAAGACAAAATAATTCGACCACGCAGCTGAACCGCTGACGTGAATTGAGCAAATTTCCAAAATTAAGTTTAGGCCTATAGTCCTATGTTTTAGTGTTTCAAACAACGATTTGGGAAATAGGTCTATTCACGACGGTGCTGAATAGCTGCAAAATGGTTCACACGCCATTCCGCATATTGGAAGTATCTTCAACACACAAAGCATTGCGGGCTTCACACGCCAAGCCCCGTATTGGGAGTATCTTCAATGCACAATGCATTGCGTGCTTCGCACGCCAACCCCGCGTTAGAATTCTCCCCATGGCTTTGAACCGGGTACTTCTCAGGTATTTTACGTTTTGATCGATTTTGGGGGAACCAAGCGAGTTATAAGGTCGCGTAAAAAAACAAAATGTGCACAACAACATCCTATGTTTATATTTGTAGGAAAAACTCGAAAACAAATTTATTCTTATAGGGAAAATTACAAAAAAATAGTTACTTCCGGTTAAAAAACGTGCTTCCGATTGTTGGATTTTTTGACTAACGAACTGGTATGAGCGACGTAGACAACCAACATGTGTACCAAATTTGAACCAAATCGGACTTAAAATGCGGCCGCTAGAGTGCGAACACATGTATACATATATATATACATATACATACTCATTATATAGCCTATATATGATTTTTAATGACACCTCAAATCTGTTCTGGTGACCATGATCGGTGCTCATTTGCTACTCCCGACCTTGGGTCTTACCATAAGGGTCACTGCAATAGCTCATTTTTCCTATGGAAATTCGCTAACAAGCTGTTCAACGCTATAACTGATCTCGCCAGGAATTTAACATAAAGTTCCATAAAACATTACTGCCTCTTTAATAATCACAATGGTAACGACTGTTATGATTCTCGCTGAAAACAATGCAAATTACCTTTTCTGTAAACTCTCCGTGAAGTCGTAATGAGTATTAATGCGATTTCACTTTTACCAACCTAGCGCTGCAAATTATCCCCGCACGGCGTCATGTCTTCCTTGACATTAGCAGTGCGGAGTCGCGACCAAAAGTAGGTTATATTGGGTTAGGTCAGGAGCAGTGTGTCAAGGCGGTATCACTGAGGACTGGGTAAGTCAGCTGATCTGTAATATATAATATTTAAGTGGCGGTGGTTAGTGTTTTATAATGTGTATATCTGTTGTAACCGGCTTCGGACGGGATGAGGGATGGATTCGTCCTAAGAGTTAAGATAAACAGGTAAATTTTCATCTTAATATCGTTATTTTTGCTCGTTCGTGTGTCCGTGGGCCTTATATTTTGGAAACTAAAACTTATTAGGACGGAACACTGCGTGCTTCGCACGCCAACTACATTGATGCTAATATTATAAAAAAGTAAAATGTGTTTGTATGTAGGGATTAATCTCTGGAACTACTGAACCGATTGAAAACATTTTCTACTGATAAAAAACTGCACTACCCCTGAGTAACATTTTGCGAAAAAACAACTTCTATTTCAATACTAGTAACGCCCCGTGAAACATCACAAGCAGATTAATTAGATACACATCAAAAATGCATCATTTAAAAGAATACTACTGTATTTAAAAACAAGAGACTTTATCTATTCCAACCTAACTATGCTGACGGGGATTTTTAACTCGGTAAATGTGTAGTACAATTATAAGGTTTATAAAACTGTAGGCCTATTTGTTAAATTTTGTTATTTATATACGTTATTATATATTTAAAGAAAGATAAAAACATTATCTTTTAATTGCTTTTTATTTCATACTAGTGAACCAGCAATGCTTCCCTATTGTTTGATTTAATTTAAAGGGTAGAGTTATTCCATTTCATTACATTGACTTAAGTAATGGAATTGCAAAATGGTTTTTATGCCACTTAAGAATATACACAAATTTAGATTTAAAGTTTGCAAACCTTTATAGATAATACAGTAAACCTTATGTTTGCTTTTACCTAATCTAAAAAAACTGATAATTGTGAAGAATTGTAAAAAAACCTGATTCTAAATTAGCCCAATTGGTTGCAAATAAACGTTTTTTGGTTCATTGTAGTAGGCCTAACCTAAAATTATGTTCAGTTTTTGATCCAAATCAGCTGTTTTATATAGAATATGTAAAAACCAATGTTTGAATTGAATTAAAATATAGTAAGCATTTTTAGTTGATTTAGTTTGCTTTAAGTTGGCCAATCTAACCTAAAAAAGCTGTTGGTTTTGAAGAATAATAAACTGATTATACATTTTAAGTAAAGTTGCTATGGTAATAAATGTAAACAAACATGTGTTGCTAAGCTTTTTATACGAACAGCTGTTTTTGTGCACTATGGTCTCGAGTCCATACAAAAGAGGCTGTTTAGTTTTTTTTTAAATTTGAAACTTTTTCGTGAAACTTGTCAACTTTTTCTTTATATAAAAACCTAAGTCGGACTATTACAAACATTTTAAAACAAAAAATAGAAAAATTTGTCGAACCGTTCTCAAGTGATGCGCTTACAAAGGAACAATTCATCTATTTAGGCATCTATTTAGGATCTATTTAGGCAATTCATTTTTATTAAATAGATTGATATATCAAATAATTTAGAAGCTATTAATATTATAGTGAAGAAAGTAATAATCGAATATGGATATATGTTATACGAAGATGTACGAATGTTTCCGAAGCAAAACGAATAGGTATCTCTTCTTCTACAGTTTATAGCCTCAAAGCAAATATTATAAAGTATTATAGCATACATTAGATCTAAAACACATATTTAAAAAATCAACTTCAAAAGAAATTATGATGATTGAAGTTGTAAGCATAACCCGAAAGTATAATCTACGCTGGGTTTGTTTAAGTATTACACAAGATGTGTGAAACCAGCTGTTATTATATGTTACTCACGTACGTATGTATTTACGTACCGACGTATACTCGTTTTTGTAGGAGTTGATTTTCAAAATTAAGTCGGAAAAATCCAGGGCGTTACACCTATAACGTCTAACAGGTGAATCCATGCTATTTATTTGCGTGTTAGCACATAAACAAATAATAAATTAATTTTATAATGTCACATTAGTTTATTTTGGACGTATACATATCGTTTAAAATTGCAGGTTAAAAATTGATTTTTCTGTCTTTGTTAGAAGACGAGATATGCAGCCGTTCCGATACTTTGTTGACACCCTGTAATATAAATTCGCTGAGGAATTTCTTTATCACCCGATGACGTCGATATTTTTCAACCAATTTGTACAAATGAAGAGTAATTTTATGGTACACTGCAGATTTACAGAGAAATATGAAAAAAATTCGCTGAATTAAAAAAAATATAACTTTTTTGTAAAAAACGTCCCGTATTTTGGAAGAACCAGTTACGTGGGCTCATGACAAACGCACCACTTTGAAGCCCAAACATTCTCACACTTCCCCAAAATAATAAAATGTATCATTTCCTGAATTTAATTTGTGAAAAAAATACAAATTATAAAGTCCTAAAGATTTCCCATGTTATTTTTATGGTGATTTTTTTCTAGAATCTCACCCATAGTAACCCAAATAACTTTTCAACGTACGCTCATAACGAATGAATCAACTTTAAGCTTACATATTCCGCTAAAATCTTAAATGTATCATAAAATGTTGTTTAATTGTGTTAAATAATTCAAAACGTAAATCCCTTCAAACCGTTGTGGTAAGTTTTATAGTAATTTTGTATTCACAACTGACAGCTGATTTATTATTAGTGAACTCTCCTTACATGATTTTAATAATTATACAGCTGGTTAAAGCTTTCACTTATTTCCCTGTACAGCAAACAACATAAGAAACCTATATAAAATCTATATATATAAAAGCGAAATACCACTCACTCACTGACTCACTCATCACGATTTCTCAAAAACTACCGAACGGATTGAAATGAAATTTGGTATGTAGCTTCCTCTAGGGCCATATGAGCTCACTAAGAAAGGGTTTAAAAAATTCGAAATTTAAGGGGGCGTTTGGGGGATCAAAGTTATTAAATAACGATTTCTTCAAAACTACCGAACGGATTGAAATGAAATATGGTACGTAGCTTCCTCTAGGGCCATAGGTGCTTACTAAGAATGGGTTTAAAAAATTCGAAATTGTAGGGGGATTTGGGGGGATCAAAGCTATTAAATCACGATTTCTTCAAAACTACAGAACGGATTGGAATGAAATTTGGTATGTAGCTTCCTCTAGGGCCATAGGTGCTCACTAAGAAAGGATTTCAAAAAATTCTAAATTTTAGGAGGGGTTTGGAGGGATCAAAGTTACTACAATCATAATTTCAGATCTTATATTATTATGACAATAGTGCTTTTATTATTTAAGATCTATATATATAAAAGCCAAATACCACTCACTGACTGAACACTTAAAAAGAATACAATTACGTTAAAAAGACTGAAAATACCAACCACCACGGGCAACGAAGTACGGGTCAGCTAGTAATTAATAAACCTCAAATGTGCATGTTTTTTAACTTTCTGATTTTATTCAGTGATAAAATATTTATTAACAAAAAAATTGCAATATTACAAAATTTTCTAATGTTTGACGTGAGCACAGAAATTAATGAAAAAGCGTGAAGCAATATGTGAAACAATAATGAAATATTTATAAATGTATGTGAAATAAAAAGCATTAAAACGATAATATTTTTACTTTCTCACTATACTATAGTATAGAGAAAGTATAGTGATCGCAAAAAAAATCAATTTTGAGATTTTTGTGGAAATATCCGTTTTGGGACCCCCTGAGTCCAAAAAAGTGGTTTTTACAAAATATCTGTCTGTATGTCTGTATGTCTGTATGTATGTATGTATGTCTGTATGTATGTCTGTATGTAGACAAAGCTAGAGAGAAAACTATTTGATCGATTTCAACCAAATTTGCACCAGTCATGTCCAGTACGCCTGTATAGATGCACGAAAAAGGGTTTTGAACAATTTTGAAAAACAACCCCCTTTTTGGCCAAAAAACCCCCAAAAAATCAGTTATTATTTTTTTATAAAAAAACGGCTCTAACGATTTTGATAAAATTTGGCTTATTTGTAGCCTTTAATGTGCCCTACCATATACAAAAACCCGCATCTTTCTAAAAATTCTCGTTTAGCTAATAATAATAACTGATTTTTTGGGGTTTTTTGGCCATAAAGGGGGTTGTTTTTCAACATTTTTCAAAACCTTTTTACGTGCATCTATAAAGACCTAATTGACGTGTTTGGTGCAAATTTGTTCGAAATCGATCGAATAGGTTTCTCTCTAGCTAATAATAATAATATTTATTAGTTAATCGCCTACTTTAATAAAAGTATACAAAGCTAGAGAGAAAACTATTGGTTCGGTTTCAACCAAATTTGCACCAGACATGTCCAGTACGCCTGTATAGATGCACGAAAAAGGGTTTTGAACAATTTTGAAAAAAAAACCTTTTTGGCCAAAAAACCCCCAAAAAATCAGTTATTATTGTTTTATTAAAAAACGGCTCTAACGATTTTGATAAAATTTGGCTTATTTGTAGCCTTTAATGTGCACTACCATATACAGAAACCCGCATCTTTCTAAAAATTCTCGTTTAGCTAATAATAATAATAATAATAACTGTTTTTGGGAGTTTTTTAGCCATAAAGCGGGTTTTTAAAAAAATTTCAAAACCATTTTACGTGCATCTATGAAGACCTAATTGACGTGTTTGGTGCAAATTTTTTCGAAATCGATCGAATAGTTTTCTCTCTAGATAATAATAATAATAATAATTTTTATTAGTTAATCTCCAACTTTAATAAAAAAACTCTCCTACCCCACCCTACAAGTCACAGTGAATCTGTTTAGTAATTTAAATGTATTTGTGAGAAAGTATGTGCCAGTTCCTGGTACCGTTTATTAACTTTATTTTGATATAAAATAATTTAATATAAAACACAATTTTAACAAATACGCAAACAGTTTTATAATCTTTATAATTGTACACATTTAATGCATATAACATATAAACATGGTCGATTATTAATTTCTTCATTATAAGTATCTGGGCGACCGAGCATCGCTCAGTACTTTTTTTAGGAAAATGTATGCAAATACGAATCACATACTGAATTTGTTTATGTATTTTAGAAATAACAAATAATAATTATAATCATTAGATAATTTATATTATCTTTATACAAATATAAAGAATGCAGAAACTGGTGAAAAGGGGGGTGAACGAATAACAGCACAAAAATAATGTTTTAGTTACGTTTGGTGTTGAAATCAGCTGATATTGGACATATTGTAGGAAACAGCTGATTATTGTTATTATTATTATAGTCAATAAACATATGTAATGATTTTAAACTCCATAAACGCGATTTAATAATTTCCAATTTTGAAATGCGTTGTTTAGAAAAATAGTTCTCCTGAGGCAGTGGTTTTCACCAATCGATTTATTTTGAGCCAAAAGCCTCTAATCCCAAATTTGCAGCAAAATTCTTCCGCTGGATCTCGAGATTGTTCGTACGTACAGACATTGCTCGTATTAGAGTCTCTGCCCCTGGACGCTTCGGGTCAAAACCCCGCCTCGGCCTTCGGCCTCAGATGGCTGTTTCGCTTCGCTCACAGTTGGAAAATTCGTTAAAGAATCTTTGGCTCGTTTGTTCATAGGTTTGTAAAATTATGAAACCAGGCTTAAATATATTAACAGTAATTACAAGATTATTTATAACCTCAAATACATGCTTTAGAAACGTGAGAGGCTTTCATTACGATTTTAGTCCTGGTTCTACTATCTTCTGTCAACTAAAGTTTTGAAACCAGGCCTAAATATGGTAAAAGATTATTGCAGGATTGACATAACCTCAATACTATGTTTCATAAATGAGCCAGGCCTATATTAAAAAATTTACTATTCGAATTTATCCATCTTTGCCAAGTTTACCTTTTTTTTGAAAAAATAAATTGTTAAATCAGGCCTAATTTATTCTAATTCCAACGTGCTAAAACAGTATAAATTAGCTTGTTTTTTTTAACAGCAATTAAAAACTATTAAATGAACAGCTGATAGAACAGTATAAATTGGCTTGTTTATAAACTGCTGTTTTGATCGCTTTATTTACTATTTCGTTGTTATTTTATAACCAACATGGCAACCCATAAGACCATATGTTAACATTTTTCGACTTTTAAATTAGATTTTCTCAAAAAATTGGGGTTTTACACGAAATAAAACTATATGGGTGTTCTTAAAATTCAAAACTACACCTAAATACAAAACTTCTTTGAATTTGTTAGAGCCTTTTTCGAGACCCGCGACAGATACAAAGATAGATACAAGAATTGCTCATTTAAAGTAATAGGATATTAATAACTTATAAATCATTAAATATGTCAATATGATATAAAAGCAATTAAAAGATAATATTTGTACCTTTATTTTGAAATTACAGGATGATGCAGAACTATGCGGCAATGTCTCGGTAGCTCATTATACAGCTAAAAATAAGAAGAAAAAGTTCATATAATATAAACATAGGAGAAAAAGTTTCGTTTTCCAGATATCCACCATTTTGTTTCTTTTTACTTCAAAATAATTCATATCTAGAGAACGGTTCGAATGATTGAGTTAAAACTTGGCATGAAGTTTAACCAAACAATGATATATCTGAAAAATTTATTCTATCAAATAATGCGTTTGAAAATGGCGGCTGTTTGAAAATTTCACACCTATATTACTCAAAAACCGTACATTTTAAAAGATGTCAAGACACCTTTTTTGTTGCAATTTTGATTCCCTATCGGACATAACGTGTTTCGGATTCTATTTATAAATTAATAGTGAGGGAAATTACTCTGAATTATAAAGAAGGCTCTATATTTTTACGTGTTAGGTTAAAATATGGAAATTACTGTTTTAACTCCCCAAAAAATGCATTAAAAACAAAACTTTTTAAATTAATTAAACCGTTGATTGCAAGGAGTTGCCGTCGATTTCTTGCAATTATGAGGTATAAGAAAGAAGCACACAGCCTTTAAGAACAGTTTAAGAGGTTTCACAACCTTTTAAGTTGAAAAACGGTGTCCGAAACACGTTAGTACGGAGTGTATGTTTTTGCTGTTTTACGCAAGGTGCAGAAGTATATGAAACATATTAATACATTTTCAACAAAGACTTCTGACCTCTAAACATATCGTACAACTTACATTAGTTGTATTACAGTTTGAAAATACCTGCACATGTCTAACGTGAGTGGACACATTAAATTTAATGCTTTATCGTTGTTAAAAAGATAATAAACTAAAATATTATCCTTATAATTAATTGTACACATTTACCTAGTTAAAAATCCCTACAACATAGTTACGTAGGCCTGGATAAGTTTTTTTTTAAATGGTATTTTTGTAAATTATGTTTTTCTTATGTGTACCAATTAATTAAACTGTCTGTGATTTTTAATGGGTGCTTATTAGCTAACTGGCTGATACTCTGTGTTGTTAATGATTGTAAATGTAATCAAGTGTTAAATATATGTAAATTAAACTAATTTGTTACGATATAACACGATATAAAGATTAAAAAGGACTTTCGCGACTTAGGCCTAATCGTATATAAATATTAGATTCAATCCTGAAAGGAATATATTTTACGGACGTTAAAAGTGATGCCATTTTGGTGGCATGACAATAAGACTTAACGTAAGTGTAGTTTTCAATGTCGTGGAATTTGTATGAAAGTTAATAAAAAATAAACAATTTGACAATTAGTTCTTATAAGTGCAGAGCTCATGGTGGCCTTACTTGATGCTACCTAAACAATCTAACATAGTTTATATGGTGATATGCGTATCCTGAAACATGATATGTATTATCATGACACTAAAATTCATGATTTTACCTCACGTGAAACAAACCTAAAGTAAACAGTAATAGGCCAGTCGGTAGGGGTAAATTTAGACCAAACGTTCCAGTAATTTACAATACGGCTGATTTTTGTTTATAAGTACATTAAAGTATGTAGATTAACATAAAAAAAAGTTTACCAGACTATCGATTTCCCAAAGTCGAAAAAAAATCGATTATCCTTAATATTTCGATCTGGCATGAAGATATAGAAAAATAAAAAATACCACCGTGTAGGGGAGGTATTTTTCAACAAAAAAGGACATGTGTATTTATTTCGTCCGAGCAATGGTTTGTCTGGCAAAAATTAGATAATGCAGATATGTATTTTGCAGCAGGGGAAATCACTAAAAGGGGACATCTTATTCATATATGAAGCGTTGGCTCATTCTAAATTTGCCGACTTTTAATATATCGAATTGAAACTTGACGTAGGAGTTAAAATATATATTTTTAACATTTATGCTGAGTCTCAGCTTGTTATCTTGAAAATACCCAATCTAGGAGTCGATTTCGATTATCGATTTTAGGAGTACCGGACCCACGAACTAATTTCAATCTATTTTAGTTTCGTCAATTTTTGGAATATCAACATTAAATTTGTTTTACAAGTTGAGTAGACCAGTATAAATATTCTTAGGATGTATGAATGATTTTTTTCATGTTATTTTTAAAAACGAGGCACTTGAAAATAGTCTTCTGTTTTACCTATCTCGTTTTAACTATAAC
>JAGFPH010001616.1:74365-119516 GCA_018207615.1 Philaenus spumarius | reverse complement strand
CCACCGCCACCGCGAGTATATGTATATACTGTGGTATATACATTTGCGGGAGAGGAAAAATGTATGAGATCGCGACACCGCCACCGAGAGTATAATGTATTAAATATTATATTTATTGGTTATTTTTAACTACTAATTGTATTGAAACAATTTAAACAAGATTATGCCTACTTAAGTTTTAAGTGATATTTCAATGCAAACAATTAATAATCTACGTTATTTATAATTTAATACACAAATCACTACAAATATTATTCCAGAAACATAATATAATAATAAATTTTTTTTCAAAACCTGCTAACCTAAATAAATTAAATAGCCTGTCAAGTGTACTAGCAAATATAATCAGCTGTTTAGTGTAGGTAAAAAATGTGCTACAGCTGTTCCAACAAACCTGTAGAGCAACCATCTGGTACTTTTGGCAATATAATTTTCAGTTTGTTTTTCAGAAAGGAACAGTTGATAATCATTTTGCTCTCTTTTAAATATTTCATTATTTTAATATTTATTATAGGGTGGACTGAGATCAACAAAGACCTTCCAAGTAAGTTGCAGCAAAAAAATAATTACTAATAATTACATCAATAATAACAATAGTAAAATAGCAGGCTACTGAGATAAATTATAAAGCTGGTTTTAGGATTAATATAATAAGATACGAGACTTCTTTTATGAAAATTTATTTATTTATTCTCACGACGCATCTGCATTGCTTCACCAAAGAATTGGAAAGAGATTCGATGATTTGCCAATGATTTTGAGTGGGGATTTCAATATAAACTTTGCAGACGATAAAAATGTACCATTAATTTAATTTTTCAAAAATGAATTTGGTTTAAACATGTCAAATGATCGCAATCATAGCACAACAAGATACAAAACTACTATTGATGCGGTCTTTACAAGATATTTAAATAAATTCGAACCAAAACTGTTTGTATCCTACTTTAGCTACCATAAACCGATTGTATCACTTTTAGAAATTGGCGATGATGTTGGCAGTGATTATGGTGCAAGAGTTGTTGAAATTATGGATGGAAATTGATTTTTCTGAGTGTACTTAACTTATTTTTGTAAAGCATTTGTAATAATTCTGAAATGTAATTTTTTTCTTTTATGTAATATAACTGAAATAATTATGTATAGTATTTTATATTGATAAATAAAACAATTCGTGGTACATTATTTCCTAAACATCACAAAATTTTTAAAAACGCACAACGCGTGGTAATGAAGTTTTTTGTTATTTTAGAATACAGGGCACATTACATTTAAAATTTTTTTATCACTATTATTTTTGTCATTTCATTTTTTCATGTAAAATAGAACATAACTGTTACTTATTGATAAATAACTAAAAATATTTTTAAAATAAGACCTCGTAAAAAAATTTCTCAGCAATGCCAAAATTGAGCGATCAAAGCTAAAGGAGTTTTCACTTCTACCGGCAGTCCCCCGACTGCATGTTTTTTTTTTTTTTTTTATTTATTCTATCCAGTTAATGAGAGTTAAGGCTCTTCTTTATTTACCTTGAAGAAAACCCCCGAGTGTACAGTACGATTTTAATTAAAAGGTCTGACTGAAGCCGCAAAATCGTTGAAACATGCATTCGTAATAACGTGTTTTGGATTCTATTTAAAAATTAATAATCTGGGAAACTACATTAAGTTATAAAGAAGGCTTCATATTTTTTACGTGTTAGCTTAAAATATGGAAATTTTTGCTTAAAACTTCCAAAAATGCATTAAAAATAATTAATTTTTACTCATTTAAACTGTTGATTAAAAGGAGTTGCCGTCGATTTTTTTCAATATGAGATATAAGACAAAAGCACAGCCTTTAAGAATAATTTAAGATGTTTCACAACTTTATAGGTTGAAAAACGGCGTCCGAAACACGTTAGTACGGAGTGCATATTTTTGCTGTTTTACGTAAGGTATAGTAGACTAGAAATTCTAGAAATTGAAATTAAAGATTTTACAAAAGAATAACTTTAATGGAAGATTAAATAATTTAACAACTTCCAGAAAGTTAGTCTCAATGACGATATTCACACTTAACAGGTAAAACACCAGATAAGTTTGACTCACTGATAGTGGTTTAGAAAAGATTAAACTTGCTAATTTAAGTACCTCAGTTATATTTTCATAAATACGTTCGCAGAACTAACGAATGAATCAACATGACAAGCAATAACCTATCTTTATGCAATTCTGGAAAATAATTTACAAAATAAATTGTTTGAGCAAACGAATGCGTAAGACGATTTTTGTTTTTCTACCACAGAAATTCATGGTTTTCGAAGAGCTTTAATTTTATGTACAACTAGGGGAAACCCCTACGTGCTCCGCACGCCAACCCCGTTGAAACCTGTTGTTTTTTTTTTACAATAAAGGTGTAGGATTAATAATAACCTCAAAGATAAAATGATAAATAATGTTAAATGTTCAAATCAAATTATTTCGTATATTTTATGACATCAGATATAATGAAGGTTAAAAGAACCAGCAAGGCTCATGTCTACACTTAAATAAAAACCTAACCTAAAACTTAGAAATACAAAGTTTGAATTAGCTGTTAATGTAAATATTGGAGCAAACAGCTGTTATCTGTTATTTTATTCAATTGGTTGCTATGGTAATAAATGTAAATACATGTGTTGATGTATCGGTCTAGGCCTAACCTAAGAATTTTTTCCGATTAAATTTACAAAATATTGAAATAAAAAAAGTTTTTATCAAAATGAATTATAGCCTATGTTACTCAGTGATAGTGTAGCTTTTATTAGTAAAACTACTTTTCAATCGGTTCAGTGGTTCCAGAGATTACCCCCTACATACAAACAAACAAAAAACAAACTTTACCTCTTTATAATATTAGTATGGATTAATACATTTTACTATTCTTCTGAAGACCTGTAACCTATAATCGCAATGCGAAAATGTAATAATGTTATAAAGGTATCAGCGTTGCCGAGAGAAGGGAAAATGTAAACACGAAAATTCCCTGTCATTTTGCAAAATGTCATCTTTCGTCCTGTCATAAAGGATAAGAAATAACGTCGAAGACGTTCAGTATTTTGCTCTTAAAATCCGTCAGAACTGGATATCGATTTATCTTGAATTCGCGGCTGAATTAATGGCATCATTTTGTCAAAACGAAGAAAGGAAAGCGAAATTTGCATTTTTTGTTTCACAATTTTCTTTTACCGTATATTCTTTATCGGCGAAAATTTAGAGCAAATCGCGTCTTGAAATTTGACGTAGACGTACCGTGATTGTATGTGTTCACATTAGATACCGTTCACTTGCGGTCACTTTCACTCTGCACCCTGAGTTATGCAGACGCCGGTTAGTTTTTTTTTTACTAAACTATCTTATCTTATTAAACGAGCAATTCTTGTATGTTTGTTAATAAATTTATTTCGGGGATCTCGTAACGGCTCTAACTATTTTGATGAAAATTTGCATGTAGGGGTTTTTTGACGTCAGGAATCGAATGCCCTATAGTACGTTCAGCGAGAGTTTGCAGTAAATCACTGTGTTCTGTGGCCAATTTGAAGCTTTAAATTTATTATTACTAGGGGCTCTGCCCCTGGACGCTCCGCGTCCCAGCCCCGGCTCGGCCTTCGGCCTCAGATGGCTGCTTCGCTTCGCTCGCAGGTGGAAAATTCGATAAAGAATCTCGTTAATCTTTGGCTCGTTTGTACATAGGTGACCGAGCATAAATCAGCTGTTTTATTTGGCAGCTGACTCAAACTCATTAAACATTATCTCCATAAGATTAACATGGGAAATTTGAAGGATTGTATACCGGAGCTCCTTCTCGGGTGAATAGCGGCTGAACGGATGATAATATATAAGACTTGACATATCTGTGAATGATTATGTTCAGTTTTTCATCCAAATTAGCTGTTTTATATATAATAGGTTTGTAACAACCAATGTTTGAATTGAATTAAAACATAGTTAGCATTTTTCGTTGATTTTTGTTTGTGTTTGTTTTTAGTTTGCCAATGTAACCTCAAAAAGGTAATACTCTTCAAATTTTCTAAGTAATGTTGCTATGGTAATGAAAGTAAACAAACATGATGTGTTGCTAAGTTTTTTATACGAACAGCTGTTTTTGTGCCCCTGATAAAATCAATAGAAATCTTTCTTCCATAAGATTAACATTGAAACTTTGAGGGCCACTGGGGCGTAGCCCTAATGTCCTAGGACTTCGGTAAATGGCCTAAAACCTTCCCAGGGTTAACCTGTGTTACTATGCAAAATTTCAAAGCAATCGGATGGACGGTATACGAACGCAAAGTGGACAAAGAACAAAAAAAAAACCCCATAAGGAATACACAGCAGAAATTTGCATTTGATTATAACGTTTGTAAGGCGAAAGATACATGATTTGTAATGCTTGATGACATATCTGTGAATGATTACCTGCAATTAAAAAAAAAAAATAAGGAAATCGGCCGGATAGAATGGCCGTACTGACTGCCACAAGTTTTCATAAATTCTTTTAATATATAGATTTTATTTTTTCCGCTTACACACTTCCTAAGCAAGGGATATTTAATTAAATTACAAGTGAAAAAACATAGACCAAGACCGGGAGTTGAACCTGGTACCTTCAGGTTTCCGTCCTGACGCTCTAACCATCTGAGCTACCCTGGTATCTACCGATATTGGTCGATGTTATCTCATAGTAGGTAGTCAGTCTGTTGGTTCAATAATTGCAGTAAAAACCGTACAAGGTAGCTCAGATGGTTAGAGCGTCAGGACGGAAACCTGAAGGTCCCGGGTTCAACTCCCGGTCTTGGTCTATGTTTTTTCACTTGTAATTTAACTTTAAATTTAGACTTTTAATGCGTTTTTTTAGTTAAATTTTTAATTTATACACATGTAACTTAATAAAACATTTATTAAGAGGTTTTAATTGTCCATGTCTTTCCCGGTCATCCGTCATAGGTAGCGATTTACTGCAAACTCTTGCTGAACGTACTATAGGTCTTATGTCTGCAAAAATGCTCATAAAATTTAGACTCTGAACTTCTTTTATATACCACCTTTGAAGCTACTAAGTATAGGCGAATAGATTCATTATAGATACAATAAAGATGTTTTACAAACAGATGGTAATCTGTAAATTTTAGCAGCATGGTGTTTATATGCTATTTGACAAACATAAATCATTAACAATGAATCAGGTGGTATAATTTTCAACTTATTTCTTTATTCAAACACCAAACGTAACTAAAACATTATTTTTGTGTTGTTATTAACCGTTCCTAAAATAAATATAAAAATAAACGGTACCAGGAACTGGCACATACTTTCTCACAAACATATTTAAATTATTAAACAGATTCACTGTGACTTCATAATTGGAGGTGGGGTAGGAGAGGTGATTTATTAAAGTAGAAGATTAACTAATAAATATTGTTATTATTAGCTGGAGAGAAAACCATTAGATCGATTTCGAACAAATTTGCACCAAACACGTCAATTAGGGCTGTATAGTTGCACGAAAAAAGGGTTTGAAAATTTTTGAAAAACAACCCCCTTTATGGCATAAAAAACCCCAAAAAATCAGTTATTATTATTAGCTAAACGAGAATTTTTAGAAAGATGCGGCTTTTGCATATGGTAGATTAAAGGCTACAAATAAGCCAAATTTTATCAAAATAGAGCCGTTTTTTTTATAAAAAAATAATAACTGTTTTTTTTTGGGGGTATTTTTGCCAAAAAGGGGATGGTTTATTTTTTTAAAAAACACCGTTTTTCGTGCATCTATACAGGCCTACTGGACATGTCTGGTGCAAATTTGTTTGAAATCGATCGAATAGTTTTCGCTCTAGCTTTGTACACATACAGACATACATACGGTAGACATTTTGTAAAAACCACTTTTTTGGACTCAGGGGTCCCAAAACGGATATTTTCACAAAAATCTCAACATCGATTTTTTGCGATCACTATACTTTCTCTATACTATAGTATAGTGAGAAAGTAAAACAAATATTAAACGATGCTCGGGTCTCCCAGGTACTATCTCTATAACGATTCAACGGATGAAATTTAGCACGGTACCTGTCAATGTAACTATCTAGGTAGAAAAAAACATTCAAAATGGTGGCCACTTGAACATTTTAACTGAGAATAAATAAGAAACCTTAAATTTGTAGTGAGTTTAAGATTCTTATTTAAGAGCGAGTTTGTGTATCCCGTTTGATTTCCAATCAATTGATGTAACCGTCAAATTTGTAGTACAACGGGTTACAGTGAAACAGCCTCCATTATACAGAGTGCTACAAAAGTCCGGCCACCACTTAATAATTTAAATTTGTCGCACATATCAACTCCGTACTTTCAGGAACCTATTCAATTTTTAAAAAACACTATTTTATGATGATTTAAAAAAATGTATCCACCATCTCGAATGTAACTTTGACTTTTTGTAATGGGAAGGTGGTCTTGCGATACATCTTTTCGATGTACACTTTCAAGAGAAAACCAACGGTGAAATTTGCACATCCATATATTTAACCGATTAAAAGTGGCTGCCCAAATACCAACGAAATCGTGTTTACCGATTTTGCACCATTTTTCCGTACTGTTGTTTTTAAATATTAATTATTATTCTTTTTGGATTCAGAATTAAATAAGCTTTTAAAAGATATGACACACAACGATACTTGAAAGTATTTAAATTATTTTAGTTACAACCAATAGATTTTTTTTAAATTGATTTCGAGTGGTTCAACTAAATACTAATACAGGGTGTTTACAAACTCCATGGAAAAATGTTGTGTATTTGTTCCTTAGGTCAAGACAATCAAATAACGTCATTTAAAAATGGGTCCGAAATGCCTAGTTTTCTGTCTGTCCGTCTGCTTGTGTTTTTTACAAATTATTTTATCATTTGAGTACTATTTTAGATAGAAACTTCAAATTTGGCACGAACGTGTGCCTTGGTAGGACAAATATGTGCATAAAATTTGGTTACGATATCTTAAACAGTTTCAAGATGGCGGCCATTTAAAATCTTTGATGTTAAATTTCACGAAAGCCGTAATTTTTATAAAAAAATGTTACCAGTAATAAAAAATGAAGAATTTTAAGACGAACAAAATCATACTTTATTTGCTACAGTCGGATAGTAAATAACTGAGTAATGAGACATTTACTGAAATAAATATCATAAAAAATTTGCACTAAACAACAATTTGCCGTGAACAGTTGTTACATAATTAGGTAAATGTCTCATTACTCAGTTATTTATTATCCGATTGTAGCAAATAAAATTTGATTTCGTTCTTCTTAAAATTCTACATTTTTTATTACTGTTAACATTTTTTTATAAAAATTATAATTGTTTATAAAAATTACGGTTTTCGTGAAATTTAACATTGAAGATTTTAAATGACTGCCATCTTGAAACTGTTTAAGATATCGTAACGAAATTGCATGCACTTGTTTGACCTACTAAGGTACAAGTTCGTGCCAAATTTGAAGTTTCTATCTAAAATAGTACTCAAGTTATAAAATAATTTGTAAAAAACACAAACAGACGGACAGACAGAAAACTAGGCATGTCAGACCATAATTTATACGACGTTTTTTGATTGTCTTGACCTAAGAAACAAATACACAAAATGTTTCCAGGGTGTTTGTAAACACCCTGTATATTGCGTACACATAGGCAGCTGTTCAGCGCCATCGTGAGAAGAACAATTTCCCAAATAGTTGGTTGAAACTCTAAAACATATAAAATTAATTTTGGTCATTCGCTCAACTCATTATTTAGACTTGTAATAAACTACACATTTACACAACTAACAAATAAAACAAATGAAATCACTAACAGAAAACAGAAGGTACGTACAAGTAACACTATCGACTAACTCAGGGTACAGATTGAAAGTGACCGCAAGTGCACCTACAGCACTCTCAACCTGTGAACAATCACGCACAGTTTAGTCTAATCTAAAGAGGTGTTTTACTCTAAATTCTCGCTGGATAAAGAATATATAACAAGAAATGTGAAATAACAAATGCAAATTACACTTTCCTTTCTTCGATTTTACGAAATGATAACACCAATTCAGCTGCGAGTACGAGATAAATCGATATCCAGTTCCGTTCGACTCGGACGGATTTTAAAAGCAAAACACTGAACGTCATCGACGTTATTTGTCATCCGTTATGACAGGCCGAAAGATTAAATTTTCCAAAATGACAGGGATTTTTCGTGTTTACAATTTCCCTTCTGTCGGCAACACTGAAACCTTTGTGACATTATCACATTATCATAATGCGATTATAGGATGCAGGTGTTCAGAAGGGTCTGATGCAGGGTATTAAAATGTATTAGTTGCTTTTAAAGTCATGTTAGATTTAATCACATTGGGCGCGTTTATTCCTAGGGTTCCGTACCTTGAATGGATGAACGGAACAAATACAGCGCTCGTCTGCCACAGTAGATGGATGAATGTATTGTAACGCAATATGGCATAAATGTCAAACATGCTAACCTGAATAGTTCAAATAATCAGAGATAAAATAATTCGGTCACGCAGCTGAACCGCTGACGTGAGTTGAGCGAATTTCCATAATTATGTTTATACTAGCTGACCCGTGCGAAGCATTCGCATTCTAACTTACTTAAATCTCACTTAATTAAAGTACACACCGTATATTTAGTATCGTATAGAGCGTATTTAGTGCGTCAATGTAAATAGCAATGTAGTGGCGTAACGGCAACTCTCCAGCTGGGTATTTTTATCATCAGTGTTGCCAACGCCAGGAAAATATCCCTACAACTTACTTGATCTTACATCACTGTTACTTTCCGATTCTTTTTTCTTTTTTTTTTCTTTTTCCGTATTATTGTATTTTGTATATTTTTCCAGCGTAGCGGTTAAGGAAAGCTTTTAAATAATGCCTCACTCATGTAATTTGACGATGTATTAAGGAAGTTATGGCGTACCGACAAAAAATGGCCATGAGGAATAATATATGCGATGTTTTAGGGTTTCAACCGACCATTTTGGGAAATTGGTATAGGCCTACACATGAAGACTGCTGAGAATATTAGCAGAATTTGTTCGTTCCGCTAGCTACTTTCTCAACCTTGCTGCCACGGTAACTAGAACAAGATGGTAGCACTCACGAGATGGATGCGCACTGGATTGCTGATAAGATGACGTCACGCGGACCGAACCGCCCTACACTAGACAGAGCGCTCTAGTGTAGTTAGCTATTTGTAGTGCGTTCTGTCACCACGACGATTGTGTTTGTGGTGTTCGGAATGTGTTTGTAGTGTTTTTACTGAATTTTATCGATAGACTAAGTATTCATCTCGCTTTAAAATGCCATACTGATTTAAATGAAACCCGAACCACAAAACAAGGAACAAAAACAATAACTAAACAACTAAATTAAGTTATTTTTAATGCGTTACCCTTATGTTCATTTCGATGACATGAGGACATTTTAAAATCCTCTGAGGATGATGACCATGTCATCGAAATGTACACAAGGGTAACGTATTAAAAATAACTTACAATTTAGTTGTTAAGTTATTGTTTTTGTTCCTTGTTTTATGGTTCGGGTTTCATTTAAATCAGTGTGATTTTGTCGCCACAGTGCTCTTTTATTTGTTTAATTAAAATGCCATGTTGTGCCGTTGTCTGTTGTACATACCATTCAGATAATGCGAAGAAACTGAAATTGTCATTTCACGTTTTTCCAAAAGACAAAAATCTTCATAAACAATGGCAGCATTTTTGCAAACGAAAAGATGAGTTCAACACTAATACAGCCCGAATTTGTTCGGAACATTTCTTCGAAAACAGTTATGAAAGAGATTTGAAATCGGAATTATTAGGCCTACCACCTAGACGTAAGTTAAAAAAATACTCTGTACTAACACAAAAAATACCAACAGTTTCAACTGTAACCGACACTTTGGGGTCTATTGAAAGAAAATTTCTTGCAGATAAACGTAATTGTAAGAAAACTGTAAATTCGTTAATACCAAATTCAGCAGAAGAAAGAAGCAGCGAAATTATAGGAACCTCATACCAACTCGATTCTTATGAAGATTATCTAATAATAACGTGCAGAACATCAAATTAATAAATGAAAATAAAGAAACTAAAAGAATAAATAATGTTATTAACAGATGAACTAAAATGTGCCCAACAAGTTATAACTAAATTAAAACTTGATTTGATGAAATATGAACAGCTACGTTCTAAAAGTAAACAACAACTTTTAAAATCAAAATGTACAAATTGGTCTAGTGAAGATGTAGCAAAAGCTGTCACAATTAGGTGTATTTCAAAAAAAGCTTTTGTGTATGTTAGAGACACATTAAAATACCCCTTACCAAGCTACAATAGGCAGACGGTTGTCACAGTTCTCTACTCCTCCTGGATTTTTAGATATAAGTTTTAATATACAAAGGACAATCGACAGTTTTATTCGATGATTTTCATAAAGACATTGTTATGTGCTTTGACAAGATGAAGGTGAAATCCGATATTTGCTATGACGCCGCTCAAGATATGTTTAGAGGACCACATGTAAGTGTTCAAGTAATTACCATTAGAAGCCTAACTGGTAATTCGAAACAGCCGATTTATTAACAATTCGACCAAAGTGTAACGGTTGAATTATTTTTTGAATGTGTCAAGTTAATTGAAGAGTCGGGGTTTCGCATGCGTGCTTTTGTAAGTGATATGGGAAGACCTAATAGAAAACTAGGAGCAGGCTTAAATTTAAGGCCTCAGACGTCTTACATAGCTAACCCAAGCACAGAAAGTCGTAAGATTTGGGCATTCTATGACGTTCCTCATCTGCTAAAACTAGCAAGAAACCATCTTTTAGACGGAGGATTTAGTATTACGTTTGAGAAGAAAGTTAATGAAAGAACTGAACAAGAAGAAAGAACTTAAAGGAGCAACGATGAAAGATGAAACTGCACGAAAAAATCAAAGAATATGAACAAAATAAAGAATTAATGTAACGATTTAGCTCAAACATAAGGTACTACTGTTTAATAATTTTTAGTATGGTAACATTTATAAATGATTAACTTAAATATATATTATGTTGACTTGTAAGGATTCCTTTTAAAAATCTTTTCAATATGTATTTAAATTGGTTTATACAACTGTTTTGACATTTTTATTATTATTTTTTTTTATAATGTATGTAGAAGATTTTTTTCATTAATAAAATACTACATATGAAAAAATCATTCTCATTTAACGAAATTATTATTTTAACCCGTGAACCTTTTTAAAATACAGTTTTGTTAAGAAGTTTCACTATGAAGACAATTTGAGTTCGATTGTACTTGTAAAACCGTTTAAAGATATTAAAATCAATTATTATAATGTAAGTAGTTCTTCAGTAGTAAACTAACTTAGCCTACAAAACGTAGTAAAATAAATAAATTGAAAACAAATTGCTTGACATGTAAGTCAGTGTTATTGAGAATAATAATTAAAGTCTAAGTACTTTAATACGAATTGCCAACCATAAACTTGATAAAATCGCTTCCTATTTGGATTAGAGTAGAGCAGCTACATAGTGGACCGCGAGGCCGACTTGGTGCAGATGACGTCACAGCCTCACAGCCAGATGCGCGTGAGCCCTACCGTATTAGTTCTAGTTACCGTGGTATCAACTCTTTCATTCGGCCTCGGGTCGATTTGAAAGAAACAAATTGCTTTCAAATCGATTTGGTCAATTTTATTTTTTACAAAATTTTCTAAGATGTAGGAGTCGACTTAAAATTCACGAAATCGATTTGGAAGCAATATATTAGGTCAAGCACTTTTAAATAAACATATTTTGTCTCTTGAAATTTTTTCAAAAAACTCTTCCCTTTCGAGATATTAGCAACTTTATATCGATTTATTTCAACACGTTTAGGGCCGCCATTTTGTTTTGGGTGGTCCGATTTTTATTTTATTTATGTGATTTTCCTAGGCTTAATAGACCTTTAAAATGAGGTATCACATGACCATACTTCCCATTTAAAAGTTTTGAGTTGCCCCCAAAATCCCCCATTTTTAGGGGACACTCACAGTTTGAGATTGCTTCAAAAGATACTTTGGGCAAAGTTAGTATCGTTCCCCAAAGGATATTTGTTTGTTTTAACAAACACAAAAGTTAAAGAGGGGGGTGGAACTTTTAAGACACCTGGTATAAGTATGTAGGCCTATGTTTGAAGTGTATAAATGTTTTCGCACTCTGCCACCAGTCGGATTTACGACCAATTCGGTTCAAATTTGCTACACACATTGGTCTTCTAAGTTAGAAAAAAATTAAACAACCTGAAGCACTTTTTGTACCAGAAGTATTTTTTGTACTAGAATTAAACTTTTTTGGGGTTTAATATAAACGAAATAAATATCGAAGATTATTGCGCACATTTTGTTTTTTTACACGACCTTATAAATAGCTCATTTCGTTCTCCCAAAATCTATCAAAACGTAAAATGCCATAAAAGTACTTTGTTCAAATAAACGAGGGGGATTTTTCCGTTATGCAGCTACGACGGATGGGATTTAAACTCGCGAACCGTAGCAATCGAAAATCTGAGGCTGCAAACTCTCAAAACAACGCGTGAGCCGGGGCTGGAGGTTGGGGTGCAAACAAATTCTACTTGTAAGTTACCTACACTGAGGCAGCTATTCAGCGCCTTCGTGAGTCGACCAATTTCACGAATAATTTTTTGAACCCTAAAACATATAAAATTAATTTTGGAAATTCGCTCAACTCAAGTCAGCTGCGTCGTCAAATTATTTTTACTACAGATATAACACTCAACTTAGGCTTAAATAAATTAGTTGAGTTAAGCGGCACGTAGATACAAATATATACAGTAGCCTACAAGGTAAAGGTCACGCGACACTGGTTAATAAATATAATTACCTACATTACCGAGATTATTATCGGTAATAGAGCAGGGATTTACTGCTCCACTTCCTTCTGAGTTCTGGAAATTGATTTGAATAAATATTTACAATTAAACGAGGATAGGAAATTGTATTGTGCAATGTTGACTGTTTTCATTAATGTAATAATTTCAATGATTGCGATGTTTTCCCTTTAATATGTTTTGTGGATCTTTGTACAGTCTATTTCGTATCATGTTTCACTGCCTCTGATTTGCTTTATCTTTAACGATTTAGCCAGTGTGAGACACACAGGGACCAATATTATCCGTTTTAGGGTTACGCATGTAAAAATAAAGTGAAACCGTTAAAGAACCACTCGTTTAGATTTTCTCTGAAACATAGGCCTATAAAATGTTACCTGTATAGAGGATGTCACAAAAAAACCTTAACAAGCTACTGTATAGGATATTCGGATTGTATACATTGATATATATATGAAAAATGTTCAGTAACGTTTTTCGAATTCAGCTAAGTTTAGTCACAATCCGCCATTTTGTTTTTAACTCCGTGCAACTCCAGAAATAGATAAGATATTGAGTTCAAATTTCGTGTAAGCATTTTGTATGTTACGATTTAGGCCTACAAGAATGCTAAACATCAACAATTTATTTGAATAATTTTCAAACTGGCGTCCGATACAAATTTTTTAAGGTGGAATATCTTGAAAACCGTTAACTTTACAAAACAATGTAAAGAAGTAAAATATTTGATTTTTTTACGACAGACGGAATGGTGTTTTTGTCGTTCCTGTAGGTCAAAGGATAACCGAGTTATCGAAGAAAATATGTAATTGTGTGTAAAAGTGTAAACTTTTTAATTAATACAACTTACGAAATGAGGAAGCACAATGTAAATTTCTAACTGTAGGACAATCTGTTGCACTCATATACCCAACTCAAATGCACTAAATTATCAGTGCGATTGTAGCCTAACCGACTAAGGCGACAGTCTATGGTGATGGACTCTGCTAGTTTGAATCTTGGCAAGACCAAAGCTTTTTTCAAACAGATGGAATAGAGCGTTTCATTTTCGGAGCGTCTCACATTAGGAGCGTTTCACCTTAGGAGCGTTTGACAAAATGCTTGGTGTAACGCGTTACGGTAAAATCCGAATCACCCCCAGAAACAAGAAAACACCACATATTTGGACGTCGTGTGGCTATAGAAGTTTACACTTCTTAAAACTGAAAACATAATTTCTTGGTAATTGTCTACAACACCCAAAATTAGCCTAAACCAAGGTTTTTTTTAATTCTTATAGTTTTAAAATAAGATAAAATCCATTGCTCTGAATTTCGACTAATTTCGGATGTTGTAGACAATTACCAAGAAATTATGATTTCAGTTTTTTACTTTCTCACTATACTATAGTGTACAGAAAGTATAATGATCGCAAAAAAAATCGATGTTTGATTTTTATGGAAATATCCGTTTTAGGACCCCTTGAGTCCAAAAAAGTGGTTTTTACAAAATGTCTGTCTGTATGTATACAAAGCTAGAGAGAAAACTATTACGTCGATTTCAAACAAATGTGCACCACACATGTCAAGTAGGCCTGTATAGATGTACGAAAAACGGGTTTGAAAATTTTTGAAAAACAACCCCATTTTTGGCCAAAACTCCCAAAAAACTCAGTTTTTTTTAAATAAAAAAACGGCTCTAACGATTTTGATAAAAATTTGTCTTAATTGTAGCCTTCTATCATATGCAAAAAAACGCATCTTTCTAAAAATTCTCGTTTAGCTAGTAATAATAACAATAATAACTGATTTTTGGGGGTTTTTTGACCATAAAGGGGGTTGTTTTTCAAAAATTTTCAAAACCTTTCTTCGTGCATCTATACAGGCCTAATTGGCGTGATTGGTGCAAATTTGTTCGAAATCGATCAAATAGTTTTCTCTCTAGATAATAATAATAATATTTATAGTTAATCTCCTACTTTAATAACCTCTCCTATCCCCCACCTACAATTATGAAGTCACAGTCATTCTGTTTAATAATTTAAATATGTTTGTGAGAAAGTATGTGCCAGTTCCTGGTACCGTTTATTGTTAATAGCTCGGTTATCTTTCGACCTACAGAAACAACGAAAATAAACATTTTGTCTGTCGTTAAAAGAGAAAAATATTTCGTCTCTTGAACATGTTTTGTAAAGTGGACGGTTTTCAAGATATTACACGTTAAAATTGTATAAGGGCCGCCAATTTGAGAGTTATTAAAATAAATTGTTCGTGTTTGGTACTCATGTAAAAAGTAACGTACAAAATGCACGTATTGTAGGTTTCAGTGTTGCCGTGAGAAGGGAAAATCTAAACACGAAAAATCCCTGTCACTTTGAAAAATGTAATTTCTAGGCCTGTCATAAGGATTGATGTTCGCTGTTTCGCTTTTAAAATCCGTCCGACGTAACTAAACTGGATATTGATTGGATATGCCAGTTATGTTGTTGATTGAAAAAAATAATTTATGGAGACAAACTTCGGAAGCGGATTCCTCACTTAAAAATAAAATACTGTAAAAGGAAATAAAAATAAGCCCTTGAGTGCATGGTAGTTAAATGTTTATAATTGGTGGTAGTATTGAATTTAAATAAGTTTATATTTTCACTATAAGCACTGTTTTCATTTATAAGTTTCATTTTTACCACAAAAAAAATGTATCTATACTAATATTATAAAGAGGTAATTTTGTTTTATGGAGGGGATAATCTCTGGAACTAATGAACCGATTGAAAAATAGTTTTACTAGTACAAAGCATCACTATCAATGAGTAACATTGGCTTTCGTTTTGATAAATATTTTTATTTCAATATTTTTAAATTTAGTCGAAAAAATTCTTAGGTAAGGCCTAGACTGATGAACTAACACATATTTCTTGAAAGTATTTACATGCACATTACCATAGCGACCGATTGAATAAAATAACACATAAAACAGCTGCTCTGATATTTCCATCAACACCTGATTTCAATCTTTGAAGCAATTATTTGTTCAATTAACTTTCTTAAGTGTATACCTGAGACTTGCTGGTTCTTTATAACTGTTTTATAACTATTTATAACTGCTTTATAACTATTTTATAAATGTTATTATAACTGCTGTTATAAAATACACGAAATGATTTGATTTGAACATTTAACATTATTTACCATCTTAGCTTTCGGGTTATTATTAATCCTATAATTTCTCACAAACATATTTAAATTATTAACACGTTCACTGCTAAGGACGCACATGTGAGCTTGACACTGAACACTATGAGGAGCGGCCTACGCACAGTGCTTCGCACGCCAACTCCCGTATGTAACCCCAACTGTGACTTCATAATTGTATTAAAGTAGGAGAGGGGATGGTACATTAAAGTATAAAAGTAAGTAATAAAAATTATTATTATTAGCTAAGAAGGAAACGATTCAATTGATTTCGAAAAAATTTGTACCAAACATGACAATAATTAAGCGAATATAGACGCCAAAAAGAGGGTTGTTTTTCAAAAATTTTCAAAACCTTTTTACGTGCATCTATACAGGCCTAATTGACAAGTTTGGTGCAAATTTGTTCGAAATCGATCGAATAGTTTTCTCTCTAGCTTTGTATACATACAGACAGACACACAGATATACAGACATTCAGGCAAACGATTTGTAATAACCAATTTTTTGGACTCAGGGGGTTCCAAAACGGATATTTCCACAAACATCTCAACATCGATTTTTTTTGCGATCATTATGCTTTCACCATACTATAGTATAGTGAAAAGGAAAAAGGTTTAAATTCCAGTACAACAATTCTCAAAACATTTTTAGCTATGAAATCGTCCGAGCGACTTAGAAAACCAACGTGTATACCGAATTTGGAAAAAATAGTTCGTAAAATGAGGCGAATGCATATTATTCAGGACGAAACGGAAAAACTTTCAGGACGTGTTCTACTAGTGAAAATAAAGAATAAAGTTCCTATAAACATAGATTCGAAAATGCTTCGTTTTCCAGATATCCGGCATTTTTTTTTTTTTTTTTTTGTTCAAAATAATTCATATCTAGAGAAATGTTTGACTGATTGAGTTCAAACTTGGCATGAGGTTTAACCTAACAAAGATCAATCTTAAGAAAAATAAGCGATTACATTCAATCATGCGTTTCAAAATGGCGGCTGTTTGAAATTTTCAAACCTAAGTTACTCAAAAACCGTACATTTTCACAAAAAAATGTCAAGGCACGTTTTTTGAAGCCCTTTTGACTCCCTTCGAGTTTGAAAAAGGTCATATAAGCATAGGTTATTTTTTCCAGTTCTCCGCCAATTTTTTTTTTTTTTTTTTTTTTACAAAATACTTAATATTTTTGGAAATGTACCTATTTGTTGCGTAACAGTTTCTCTTTTGACCTACATAAACGACAAAAAGACCTACACTTGGTACAAGTGTAAATCGAAAAAAACGAAATTCTTATACCAAAATTGAACTCATAATCTCACCTTCTTCTGGAGTTACATCAAGCTTTTGTAAAACAAAAAATGGTATATTGCGTCTAAACTATGTCGAATTTGAAAATAGGTTACTGGACATTTTTCATTTATTTTAATACTAGCTGGCCCGATCCGGTTTTGCACGGATAGACAACTCAAAGTTAAATGTATATTAATAAAATATATATTACGTCAATAAATATATTACACTATGTATTTCTTTTGGGGATTTTTAGTAACTTTGTAACCCCAAACCCCCCTAAAATTTCGAATTTTGTTAAACCCTTTCTTAGCGAGCACCTAGGGCCCTAGAGGAAGCTAGATACTAAATTTCATTCCAATCTTTTCGGCTTTTTTTGTTTTAGTAACTTTCCCCCCCCCCCCCAAACTTCCCCTAAAATTTCGAATTGTTTGAAAACCTTTCTTGGCGAACACCTTTGGCCTTAGGGGATGCTACATACCAAATGTCATTCCAATTCGTTCAATCGTTTTGGAGAAATCGTGATTTAGGAACTTTGACCAGCTCAAACCCCCTAAAACTTCGAATTTTGTTTAAAACCTTTCTTAGTGAGCACCTATGGCCTTAGAGGAAGCTACATACTATATTTCATTCCAATCCCTTCAGCAGTTTTAGAGAAATCGTGATTTAGTAAATTTGACCTGCCCAAACCCCCTCTAAAATTTCGAATTTTTTAAAAACATTTTTTAGTGAGCACCTATGACCCTAGAGGAAGCTACATACCAAATTTCGTTCCAATCCGATCAGTAGTTTTTGAGAAATCGTGATCAGTGAGTCAGTGGATTTGGCTTTTATATATATAGATATACAGTACAATCCGATCCCGAATAACTCGGTATGGTTTTTTGTGACACCCTGTAAAAACAGTTTCAACGACAAAACGTGTTCTGGGGACCATGATAGGTGCTCATTTACCACTCCCGACCTTAGTTCTCACCTAAGAGTAACTGCAATAGCTCATCTTTCCCGTAGTTCGCTAACAAGACGGGTGACAAATAACTAGCGTCGACATCAACAAATATAGGCCAATTGTTGCCGTGTCGCTATGGCAACCTTAACCTATGTGACCCAATTAGACGTCCCCTGAACACACCCAACCCTCGGGAGTACAAACACAGCTGTTTAGCTTCGTGAAGCGAAGGTATAGATGAACTAATATTCGAGTTATTGGGGAAACGGGAAATGATAGAATCTGCAGGAAATTGCTTCGTCGGATCCCAAACGTTTATCTGCTACAAACATTTTGTGGCCGCATATTTCATATTTTATCGCTTCTGTACAAAACAAATTCAATTTGTCCTTACCTGTCTCCTTGGCTTAATCCAATTTTCTATACTAATATTATAAAGAGGTAAAATTTGTTTTTTTGTTTGTTTGTATGTAGGGGAGAATCTCTGGAACTACTGAACCGATTGTAAAAATAGTTTGACTAATAAAAAGCTTACACTGTCCCTGAGTAACATAGGCTATAATTAATTTTGATAAAAACTTTTGTTATTTCAATATTTGTAAATTTAGTCGACAAAATTCTTAGGTTAGCCCTAGACTGATGAACCAACACATGTATTTAAATTTATTACCATAGCAAAAAAATTGAATAAAATAACAGATAAAACAGCTGTTTTTAAACTTTGAAAATATTATTTGTATTTCTAACTTTTAGGTTAGGTTTTTATTAAATTTAGACCTGAACCTTGCTGGTTCTTTTAACCTGTATTATAACTGCTGTTATAAAATATACGAAATAATTTGATTCGTACATTTAACAATATTTACCATCTCGGCTTTGGGGTTATCATTAATCCTACACCTTTATTATAAAGGAAACATAATTTGATCAGGTGTATAGAAGGTTCCAACGGGGTTGGCGTGCGGAGCACGCAGGGCTTTCCCCTGGTTATTTGTAAAGGTACATTTTGATTAGGGGAGATTAGAAATGAACACAGAACATACCTTAGTTTTATTCTGTTCATTACGCACCATCCTTAAAATCACGAATGCCTTACCTGAAAAATAAAAAATCTGTATTATTCAAACAATACTTACTTTTTTATAACGACTGAAAGTATTTCTAGCCTAGCTACCGTAAAAAAACGAGTTCTAGCTGAAAATACATTTTATAATACGATAAACATGAACGTCAATCAAAACATGTCGTTCTTGAGTTTCCAGGCCAACAAAACACTCGTTTCCACACTCGTTGCTATACTTCCTCAGATATAGCATGACATCTCAGATGTGTTGGCGGGAGGGAAGAGTTTAGGCAACTGGAAGGGAAGGAATACCACGCACAGGCAATATATTTATTGGAATATTTCATTCGTTTCCAGACCAAAGTATTATGTTCAGAGCGCGGCAACAGACTGAGCCTTTCTGACCCCCCACCACTCGCGCATCTACTACTGCGCATCTCAAGGCCATGGATCATGCTAGACCTTCTCTAGTTTATAATTGAATTCTTAACACACTCCAATTCTTTATCTAGTGGCGCTCGAGCGTAAATATCATAGGACAGCCTTCTCAAGGTTGGCTCCGCCCACTGGATTCGATGCGTTTACTCGATTGGTATTGCTCACTCTTACTATTATTAGCGAATTTCCATAGACCCAAGGTCGGAAGTAGCAATTGAGCACCGATCATGGTCCCCAGAACACGTTTTGGGGTGTCATTAAAAATGATATATATATATATATATATGTGTGTTCGCACTATAGCGGATCGATTTGGTTAAAATTTGGTACACATGTTGGTTGTCTATGACCCTCGGACGAGTTTGTTAGCCAAAAAATCCAACAATCGTTTTTTCTACAAATATAAATGTAGGATGTTATTCAGCATATTTTGTTTTTTTACGCGACCTTATAGCTCGCTTCGTTCGCCCAAAATCGATAAAAACGTAAAATACCATAGAAGTACCCGGTTCAAAGCCATGTGGTGGATTCTACCGAGGAGTTAGCGTGCGAAGCATTAAGCATTGTGTATTGAAGATACTCCCAAAACGGGGATTGGCGTGCGAAGCACCCAATGCTTTGTGTATTGAAGATACTCCCAATATGCGGAATGGCGTGAGAACCATTTTGCAGCTATTCAGCACCACCGTGAATAGACCTATTTCCCAAATCGTTGATTGAAAACCTAAAACATAGGCCTATAAACTTAATTTTGGAAATTTGCTCAACTCACGTCAGTGGTTCAGCTGCGTGGTCGAATTATTAACCATCTAAACTGTTAAGTTGCTATTATTCCAACGAAAGAAATTCTTATAGATATGAATGTACAGTACAGGTGGCCAGGTAGTTAGCGTTATACTCCACTAATAATTAAACAAAATTTATCATATTTATCACCAAAAAATCAGTAACTCAACTCTCAACTCAAAAGTTCAAACCAAGAGATAAATCTGTTTCCCTACCTACTCTCTTGCCAACGGTTATATTTTGAAGAAAGATCCGCCATCATTTTTCACATCCCGGGAGACAGGCAGGAAGATTACATTTTGTAAAATGACAGGGATTTTTCACAACTACATTTACTTCCCTCGGCTCGGCATCACTGATGGCAGCGGTAATTGTGTCGCGATATTAAGATTTTTTTAAACATTCTATGAACGAGTGAAAGCATTAGGGGATCGTTAAGTAGAGTTGAGGAAATAAGTAAACAAAACAAGCGTTTAAGGTCCTAAAAACAGTTGATTTTATGCGTTGCTGTTTTGGCATTATTATTATTATTATTTCAAGATGAGGAAATGGTAATGGGAAACTTAATAAAGAAAATCTCTCTTAACACGTTCACTGCTAAGGACGCACATGTGAGCTTGACACTGAACACTATGAGAAGCGACCGACGCACAGTGCATTGCGTGCTTCGAACGCCAACTGCCGTATTGGAAGGATTTTCAATACACAGAACATTGCATGCTTCACACGCCAACGGCCACATTAGTAGTATTTTCAATTCACAGTGCATTGAGTGCTCCGCAAGCCAACCCACACATTAGTAGTATTTTCAATACACAGAGCATTGCGTGATTCGCACGCCTTCCTCCGTATTGGGAAAATTTTCAATACACAATGCATTGAGTGCTTCGACACTCCCTGCATGGGAGTATTTTCAGCACACAGATAATTGCGTGCTTCGCACGCCAATTTTAAACCTATGTGCAGATTCCGCTTTAAAATATTAGTGATTATTACGTAGAAAGGTTCAAAAATAAAAAAAAGTAATTTCTATTCGTTTGGGCTATAAATATAAAAAATATAAGGTCAGCTCCTAGCACAGGAAATACGAAATTCGCGTAGCAGTAAACGTGTTAAATAAATCAAATATTTGTTTTATTCGTCAATTTCCATTAATTCGAAGTCCAAGAAAGAAATTATGTGCTTAAGATAGCTGAAGTATGTTACAAAAAATTTAGTTTGTAAATTTTCTAAATAAATATTAAAACGTGATCAGCTAATGTACAGTGTAATACGCAACCGTCTAGTGTTTCCCTATGCTACGTATTAACACAGAATTAATTAAGAAAATCACTCTAGGTTAAATGAAATGTTTCTTTTATTCGTCAATTTTATTGATAATGAAATAAATAAATAAATTACTAATTTAAAATATCTTTGATTTAAATAAGCCTACGGTATCATTAAATTGTATGATATTTAGTTTTTGTTTTTCAAAATGTATTTGATTTCTTTGAGTATATATTAAATTATAGTCTCTGTACATTTACCGTGTTGCAAATCCCGAACGGCATGTACTCAGATACATATAATTTGTTGTATGAAAGCCTAAGTAGTTTCTTTTGAAGAACGAAGTGTACAAAAATAATTGAAAACAATAAACAATTATTCAAAAATAACAGCTGATTTCATCCATTGCTTTAATGCTTTAACAATAATCAAATAAATATTAAAACGTGTTCAGTTTATGTAGAGTACAGTACGCAAGATTCTACTCGTTCCCTATGCTACGTATTAACACAGTACACGTACTTCATAGAATGTCTATGACGTTTATAATGTTCCCCTTCTTTCTTCTGAACTGCTGGTTGGAGTTGCAGAAGGGGAACCGTTTCAATTCTTGTCTCGATCAGGCCAACTCGTATACAACAGTAAGCACTGCGCATGCGTGTAGAGTGCGTTTCACTTTCCGTCTGATACAGGCTATTTTGCCCTACTTCAAAAAAAAACATAATTTTATATCTCTTTTCTTTTGTTCCTCTAGGGAGTAGTCGTTGTACAGATGGTAAGTGAGTCATCGGTTAAGGCTGGTATAGGTTAAACATATTTGAAAGAAGTTTATAGGAGTGCCAAAGACGTAATTTTAAATATCTATCAAATAAAACCAATGCGAGCTTCGCACGCCAACCCCATGATTCCTCAAAATACTTGTAATTTGTATATTTAATAAAGGTGTAACTGTAATTTTAAAAGTTAAGATATCTAAATTGAATTATTAAGTATAAGGTAAAATAAATGTTAAAATATTCTACTCTGTCCTTAGGCACACTCATAAAAATACTAAACCTAAAACTAAAAATTATTTCAGAACTAGTGGACCCGGCAATGCATCGCTAGTGCTTGATTTAATTTTAAGGGTAGTTATCCCATGTCATCCCATCGACTTAAGTAATCAAATTGCAAAATGATTTTTATGCCACTTAAGAGTTATACTACACAAATTTAGATTTATAGTTTGTAAACCTTTACAGATAATACAGTAAACCTTTTGTTTGCTTTTACCTAATCTAAAAAAAAAACTGGGCAGTTGTGAATAATTGTAAAAAATCTGATTCTAATAATTAGCCCAATTGGTGTTTCGGTTTATTGTAGGCCTAACCTAAAGTTATGTTCAGTTTTTGATACAAATCAGCTGTTTTACATATAATAGGTATGTAACAACCAATGTTTGTATTTAATTAAAATATAGTAAGCATTTTCCGTTTATTGTGTTTGTTTTTAGTTTTTCAATGTAACCTCAAAAAGCTAATCCTCTTCAAATTTGCTAAGTAATGTTGCTATGGTAATGAATGTAAACAAACATGACGTGTTGCTATGCTTTTTCTACGAACAGCTGTTTTTGTGACCCCGATCACAATAAAAAGAAATCTTTCTTCCATAAGATTAACATTGAAACTTTCAAGTCCAGTGGGACACAGCCCTAATGTCCTAGGACTTCGGTAAATAACCTAAAACCTTCCCAGGGTCAACCTGCGTTAATATGCAAAATTTCAAAGCAATCGGATGGACGGTTTGGTAACGCATAAAGGACAAACAGAAGACAGACAGACATACATGAGATTTTATTTTATAGATATGAAATCACCTGTTAAGTGTGTGCAATACCAATCGATTAAATCATCGAATCCATAGAGCGGAGCGAAACTTGAGAAGGCTGGCCTATGACATTACATTTTTAAAGCGCTCGGGCGCGACTAGAAAATCGCTTGTAGGCCTACACTCTGTCGTTTTTACTAATGCTGAACTTATTTTTAGTTTCCGCTATGTGATTATGTCCTTTTAATTTTTTAGAAAGCTCCAGTGTTAAGTTAGTAGGTAACAAAATACGCCCAGATGTTACTGCTATCAAGTGACTCGCCAGAAAATTTTGTTTTTCATCTATATATATAAAAGCGAAATACCACTCACTCACTCACTGACCCACTCATCACGATTTCTCAAAAACTACCGAACGGATTGAAATGAAATTTGGTATGTAGCTTCCTCTAGGGCCATATGTGCTTTCTAAGAAAGGGTTTGAAAAAATTCGAAATTTTAGGGGAGGTGGGGGATCAAAGTTATTAAATCACGATTTCTTTAAAACTACCGAACGGATTGGAATTATATTTGGTATGTAGCTTCCACTAGGGCCATAGGTGCTTACTAAGAAAGGGTTTGAAAAAATTCGAAATTTTAGGGGGGTTAGGGGGGATCAAAGTTATTAAATCACGATTTCTTCGAAACTACCGAACGGATTGGAATGAAATTTGGTATGTAGCTTCCTATAGGGCTATAAGTGTTCACTAAAAAAGGGTTTTAATAAATTGGAAATTTTAATGGGGTTTGGGGGGTAAAAATTACTAAATAACGATTTCTCCAAAATTACAGAACAGATTGGAATGAAATTTGGTATGTAGCTTCCTCTAGGGCCACTGGTGCTCACTAAGAAAGGGTTTGAAAAAATTCTAAATTTTAGGGGGGTTTGGGGGGATCAAAGTTATTAAATCACGATTTCTTCAAAACTACTGAACGGATTGGAATGAAATTTGGTATGTAGCTTCCTCTAGGGCCATAGGTGCTCATTAAGAAAGGGTATGAAAAATTTCGAAACTTTAGGAGGGGTTTGGGGGGATCAAAGTTACTAAAATCATAATTTCAGGTCTTTTATTATTATGACAATAGTGCTTTTATTATTTAAGATCTATATATATATATAAGCCAAATACCACTCACTGACTGAACACTTAAAAAGAATACAATTACGTTAAAAAGACTGAAAATACCAACTACAACGGGCAACGCCGTACGGGTCAGCTAGTTTCTCTATAGTGAACACAGTGCTTTCTCATTTTAAAAATGTCTTAATATGCTAACTTGGATGCTATGGTAATGAATGTAAATGCATTAAAGAAACGTATGTTGGATCAGTATAAGCCTAACCTAAATGCAGATTTTTTTAAATTATGTGAGTATAGACAGTCAAGATAATTTTATTTTTTAGGTTTAAATTTTAAATGGGACAAGATAAAAATAATGATAACATTTATGCTCTACCAATATAACCACCAATTTATTTTCATGACAGTTTCCACTTGTTTATTTTTCCTGTACACTTTCAGGCTTACACAACTATATATCTCTCTCTCTTCTTCCTATTCTATCTTCCGTCTCTCTCTACAGAGAAACAAATCTCCATTGTTGAAAGTGAATCCAATCTGCAGACGATTTGTACAAATGGACACTTACGAGAAAGATGGGATGTGAGTTTGCCCGGTTCTGGATGGAAAATAGGCGGTCTATTTTCAGACGAGAATAGATGTGCTTTTATATATCGTTGTTGCCCTGAAATTTGTTACCGCATTCGCTGAACACAAAGCGAAGCACGGGAAACACAATCGCGGGATATAAATTTATACGAGATAGAACTGTTGGTATTTTGTGTTCGTAAATTTCTGTGCTACAGTATGGCCCAAAACAACATCACTGAAAATGTATTTTGTAAAAAATGTGAAGAAATGTAAATCCTTATATATAATACGTGAAGCAGTTTTTTGTAAACACAACGCCTCCGTTATGTCTGGACCAAATTTAATGTTTAAGTTGTCAAAAAATTCGTCTCATTTCGAAGTTTTGCAATAAGGTTTTACATGTCAAAAATTCTTATCCTTAATTGCGTGAGGTAATCTCAAAGGTCGGGTTTACCCCACAAGATTAACATGGAACGAATTTAAAAACCCTTTTTATACAAAACAGCTGTTTATAACAAGAAACAAACTAATCCAGTTGCTTTCGTGGATGTAAATAATGATGATTATAGCAATAATAATAATAATGTTTAGAATAATAATTTAAAAACCATTTCTTTACGAAACAGCTGTTTATAATAAGAAACAAACCAATCCAGCTGCTTTCATGGATGTAAATAATCACGGCCTACAAATTTATTAAATTTTAAATTTGAAATTTTTTTTTCTACGTTTGTAATAGTTTTTTTTAATATACATTATAATATTTGTATGTTTTAATACAAATATTAAAACTCCCCACACAAACCCTGTTGGGACCTTTTATACACATAATAATATGTGTTCTCTATAATAAAGGTATAGGATTAATAATAACCCCAAAGCTAAGATGGTAAATAATGTTAAATGTTTAAATCAAATTATTTCGTATATTTTAAACCAGCAATTATAATAAATTTTAAAAGAACCAGCAAGGCTCAGGTCTACACTTTAATAAAAACCTAACCTAAAAGTTAGAAATACAAAAATAATGGGTTCAAATTTTGAAATCAGCTGTTAATAGAAATATTAGAGCAAACAGCTGTTTTATCTGTTATTTTATTCAATTGGTTGCTATGGTAATAAATGTAAATACATGTGTTGGTTTATCATTCTAGGCCTAACCTAAGAATTTTTTCCGACTAAATTTACAAATATTGAAATAAAAAATGTTTTTATCAAAATGAATCGTAGCCTATGTTACTCAGGGATAGTGTAGCTTTTTATTAGTAAAACTATTTTTTTCTATCGGTTCAGTAGTTCCAGAGATTACCCCCTACATACATACAAACAAAACGAATTTACCTCTTTATAATATTAGTATAGATTACATTACAACCCAGAACACACCACGAGGAGGTGGCCGCACTTGGAGTTCCACCCCACCCTTCCCACCCAACCACCCATGAAGGACAGTCGTTTACAATAAATTACAAGATCTTAAACCAGTTCCAGCTGTTTAATTAAGCTTCGAAGTTAGATTTACGACTTAGTTCTTGCATTGAGGGACGGGAAAACAAAGTAGTTCTTATGAATCCATCCCTTGAATCACCACCCTTGAATATATTATATACTGTATAACTTTTTACAAAATCAGGATGCCAAAGGGCAACTTTTACCTCTGTGAGAATTTCAAACTTGAAAAATCCCTTAATTCGATCGGAAAAATAGATCGATTTGGACGAAATTCACTGTGTGTTTTTGGGCCCTGAACTCAGATCTGACACATTTTTTTTTAATTGCGTGTATGACTCCTAATTACGATATTCATTTTATCCTTTTATTAGCGAATTTCCATGGGAAAAATGAGCTATTGCAGTGGCCCTTATGGTAAGACCCAAGGTAGGGAGCAGCAAATGAGCACCGATCATGGTCCCCTGAACACGTTTTGGGGTGTTATTAAAAATCATATATATGTGTTCGCACTCTACCGGCCGCATTTTAAGTCCGATTTGTTTCAAATTTGGTACACATGTTGGCTGTCTACGTCGCTTGGACGATTTCGTTAGAAAAAATCCAACAATCGGAAGCACGTTTTTTTACCGGAAGTAAAATTTTTTTTAGATTTTTCCTACGAAAATGAATTTCTGTTTGAGTTTTTTCTACAAATATAAATGTAAGATGTTATTCTGCACATTTTGTTTTTTTACGCGATCTTATAGCTCGCTTGGTTCCTCCAAAATCGATCAAAACTTAAAATACCATAGAAGTAAGGCTACCCTGTTCAAATCCATGTGGTGGATTCTACCTTGGGGTTGGGGTGCGAAGCACGCAATGCATTGCTTGTTGAAGATAGTCCCAATACTGGGATTGGCGTGCGAAGCGCGCAATGTTTTGTGTGTTGAAGATACCCCCAATATGCGGAATGGCGTGTGAAGCACGCAATGCACTGTGTATTGAAGACACTCTCAATATGCGGAATGGCGTGCGAAGCACGCAATGCATTGTGTATTGAAGATACTCCCAATATTCGGAATGGCTTGCGAAGCACGCAATGCTTTGTGTATTGAAGATACTCCAAATATGCGCAATGGCGTGCGAACCATTTTGCAGCTATTCAGCACCGTCGTGAATAGACCTACTTCCCAAATAGTCGGTTGAAACCCTAAAACATATGCCTATAAACTTATTTTTGGAAATTTGCTCAACTCACGTCAGCGGTTCAGCTGCGTGGTGGAATTATTTATATCCCCAAGCGAATCCCACTTATTCAGTGCTATCACGGGTGTGGTCCCGTGCGCAATGTATAGCGATTGAACCAAATGAGCTGAAGCCTTCATTTTAACTTAAACCCCCGATAATTCAACCCTACATAACTCATTAAAAATGTTTTAAATCTTAAAGTTGCCCCAAAAGTGCTTTTTTAGAAGGTTGGGGTCGTTTTTGGAAAATTTTCAAATGTAAAGGTAGGTCGAGTGATACCTCATTTTATAGGTATCTGTTCACAGATCATTTTCGAATAAAAGTTTCAACTTGGGTATCTTACTGCGTATGTACAGGGTGTTCCAAAACATCCAAAAAGTAGTGTTTTACAGTTAGCTTTATTGTCACCACACAACATAGCCTACATCAACCAAATGTTTATCCTAGATTCATGAGAAGATACCCTTTCCAAATATGTGCTTGAGTTGCCCCTTACTCAAAAGCTTTCAAATTTTTAAAATACATACAATTTTGGGGAAAAAACAGATTAAAACTCAAAAACTCCAAATAGTAAAGTTAGTCGTGAAGCACATCATTGGAGAGGTCTTTCAAAAACAAACATTTTTTGTATTTAAAGTTTGACTTTATCTGTAACCGTTTCAAAATGGTGCCTGGAAACTTATTTTGCCCACGGGTGGGGTCTGATCAGCTGGTATAACTTACTATGTATTGTTGCGAGCTTCAGTTCTTGTTTCCGGTACAGAGATAATTTTATTCACTAAATCATTAAAACGTTTAAAGGCTCCTAGTTTTTCTCAAAACAGTCATTATAACCTAAAATTATAACATTTAGACTTAAATCAGATGTTTTTACTATAACTAGTGGACCCGGCAATGCTTCGCTATTGATTGATTTAATTTTAAGGGTAGTTATTCCATTTCATTACATTAACTTAAGAATATCGAATTGCAAATGTTTTCATGCCACTTAAGAAAAATACTACACACATTTATGTTTATAGTTTGTTGCAAGTTAGTGGAACTTATTTTTATCGTATAGGAGCTACAATATTTTAGGTAAAGAACTGCCCCCTTTTAATCTCTTTGATTGTAGGCACCATGTTCTCTAAACAATCCTGATACCAATGTGTGGAAATTGTGAAATTTTTAGTGAATTAGTTGAGTATTTTTTGAGCATATAGAAAACTAGGGGCTCTGCCCCTGGACGCCTCGCGTCCCAACTCCGCCTCGGCCTTCGGCCTCAGATGGCTGCTTCGCTTCGCTAGCAGTTGGAAAATTCACTAAAGAATCTCGTTAATCTTTGGCTCGTTTGTACATAGGTGACCGAGCATAAATCAGCTGTTTTATTTGGCAGCTGACTCAAACTCATTAATAAGATTAACATGGGAAATTTGAAGGATTGTGTGCCGGAGCTTCTTCTCGGGTGAATAGCGGCTAAACGGATGATTGGATCTTAAATCTGACTGAAAATCGTTAGTTTGAATTTAAATTTTCTACAACTTTTGTATTTAACATTTTTTGCTATCTCTTACCGTTTTCTTACAAAACGCGATCAAAGTGGAAAAATTTAAAAATTGAAAAAATCTAAAAAATCTTTCCCGCCCAAAAGGTGCTTTCAAAATTTAATTTGTTAACTTCTCACAATTTTCTCAAAAGTTTTTCGTCGAGAGCTTTAATTTAAATATAAGATTGAGAGGGTCCGATTACGGGAAGTGCCTCATAATTAATGCCAGTGAATCAGTGTTACCGTCTAGCTTTATATAAGTAGATAGAAGTAAATGTATCTAACATTCATTATAGTTGTGAAGAGTAATTACCTGATTCTAAATTAGCCAAATTTGTTTCAAATAAACGTGTTTTGGTTCATTGTAGGCATAACGTAAAATTATGTTCAGTTTTTGATCCAAATCAGCTATTTATTTAAAATATAACAACCGAGGTTTGAATTGAATTATAATATAGAAAGCATTTTTAATTGATTGTTGTTTGTGTTTGCTTTTAGTTTGTCTAACCTAAAAAAGCTGTTAATTTTGAAGAATAATAAACTGACTAGCTGACCCGTGCGAAGCATTCGCATTCTAACTTACTTAAATCCCACTTAATTAAAGTAATAGGTGTATCCACAATGATCTTTATAACCACGCTTACAATTAATTAAAAATAGCAATGTAGTGGCGTTACGGCAGCTCTCCAGCTGGGTATTGTTATCATCAGTGTTGCCAACACCAGGAAAATATCCCTACAACTTACTTGATCTTACATCACTGATACTTTCGGATTCTTTTTTTTTCGTATACTTTTATTTTGTATATTTTTCCGGTGTAGCGATTAAGAAAAGCTTTAAAATGATGCTAATTTGATGATGTATTAAGGAAGTACCGACAAAAAAATGGCCTTGAGAAATAATATATGTGATTATAAATGTGCTAAGTAAAGTTGCTATGGCAATGAACGTAAACAAACATGTTTTGCTAGGCATTTTATCGGAACACCTGTTTTCATGAGTTATGGTCTTGAGTTCGTAGAAAAAATTATGCTCAGTTTATTCCCGAATTTGAAAGTTTTGGGGAACTTTTCAAATTTTTCTTTTCATAAAAAAATCTCAGTTGTACTGTTACGAACGTTTTAAAACAAAAAAATAGAAAATTGGTCCAGCCGTTCTCGAGTGATGCGCTTACCAAAGAACAGGATTTCATTTTTCTTTATACAGATAACAGATATGTAGCAACAGATGTTTGAATTGGATTATAATGTATTAAGCATTTTTAGATCATTTTTGTTTGTTAATAAAACCTAAAAAATCAGTCGGTAGTGAGGAATAATAAGCTGATATACATTTAGTAAATTGGTTGCTACGGCAACGAATGCAAACAAACATGTGTTGCTAAACTTTTGATCTGAACAGCTGTTTTATCTGATACAGTGCTGGGAGTGAACCCCCGAATGATCACTATTTTTACGCCTAAAAATATGTCTTTTTGCAAAAACCTTTGTTAGTGTGCGTTTTTGGCCCCCATACAACTATTTTTAAATTTTCGTATTTGTTTAAGTAGTTTTTGTTCTTAGTTGATTCTATGTCAGTCAATCATTTACTCAGGATAAAATAGCTTATATAATATATCCGAACTAGCTGGCCCGATCCGGCTTTGCACGGAGAGACAAATCAAACTTAAATATGGGGATCTTTAGTAATTTTGACACCCCCAACCAACCCCCCTAAAATTTTGAATTTTTTTAAACCCTTCCTTAGTGAGGACCTAGGGCCCTAGAGGAAGTAACCAATAGTAACTTTAACCCCCCCAACCCACTTAAAATTTCGAAATTTTTGAAAACCTTTCTTAGTGAGCACCTAGGGCCTTAGAGGAAGCTACATACCAATAGAAACTTTGACCCCCTCTAACCCCCCATAAAATTTCGTTTTTTTTAAACCTTTCTTAGCGAGCACCTACGGCCCTAAAAAGGAATCTACATACCAAATTTCATTCCAATCCTTTCGGTGGTTTTTGAGATTTCGTGATAAGTGAGTCATTGAGTGGTATTTGGATTATTGACCGAGCGAAGCGAGGTCTCAGTTTTAGCTCAACCGTTCAGCATTTCGTCTGTGTGTCTGTCTGTCTGTCTGTCTCACGATTACGGCCAAACGCCTTGACCGATTTTGATGATTTTTGCATGAACTTATTCCTAGGCCGAGTGATGTATATATACGGTTTTTTTTCCATTTTTAACCCCTTAAATAAAATAAAAATGGCGGCCGGGCCGTTTCTCTCAGTGTAAGTTTGTTCCAAAGCCAGTTTGTGGCTTAACCGTAAGTCGAATTTAAAAACGAATACCATTTTACGGGTAGCAAATTTTACTTTCAACAAAACTGTATTCCTGATTTTTTAACTTCCCGCTAAGAAAATTGAAAATTTTCTAAAATCGGGAAGTTATTGGTTTCACCCCGTTTTTCGAAAATCGAGTATTCATCAGATCTCGTCGTTTTGAGGTCCTAGGAATCTTCCCTGACCACTCCCGAGAGGGCGTCACCTTGTCTGTATGTATGTGTGTGTGTGTGTGTGTGTGTGTATGTAAGTATGTGACCCGCTTATAACTTTTGAACGGCTTAACCGATTGGATCCTACCAAACGGCGTTCTAAAGAGTTCCATCAAACTTAGATTTCCTGAAAATTTCAACTAATTCGGACCGGTAGGTTCTGAGAAATTTCGAAAAAACTAAGAAATAATTTTTTTTCAAATCAGGTTTTTTTAGAATAACTTTTAAATAACTTTACCGATCAATTCCAAAATCGAATCAGCTTTTAACCTTGAAAAGCGACGTCGATCGCTACCAGTCCGGTCAAAATCGGTTAATTCGTTCGTGAGATATCGTAAACGAAAGAAAATAAAAAAAGTGTTTTTTCTCAATTTCTCCGAAATTTTTCATCAGAAAAATGTTTGTTGTCGATTCTTTCAATGGACTCGAAAAACTGCATCGATTGCCGCAAATCGCAAAAAAATCGGTTGATTCATTCGCGAGATATTGTGAACGAAAGAAAATAAAAAAAAGTGTTTTTCCTCAATTTCTCCGAAACTTTTCATCTGAAAAAATTTTGTTGTTGATTCTTTCAATGGACTTAAAAAACTGCATCGATTGCCGCAAATCGCATAAAAATCGGTTGATTCATTCAAAAGTTATGGCAGTTCAAAATTTCCAAAAATAGCGTTTGTTGTAATTAAACTTAGCGGGAAGTTACATGGATGGCCTTTAGGGTCAACCGTTTTCCAAATTTTTTTCCGTATCTCTAACTAACTGTAAGCTTATAAAATGGCTGTACACTTCAAATTTGTTAAAAATCACCCAAGTTTTTGTATTTTAACCATGTTTTTACACGTTTATTCTAAACCATTTCAAAAGAGTCCCATAGGTTTTTTTAAGATAAAGGTTCAAAGAATTCATATATGCCGGTATAAAAAATGATTGAAGTAAAATTAACAAAATTATTAGCTCAAGAAACAAGCATGTTCAGTAACGAAAGGAAAATTTTCAAGTTTAGGCCTACATAAAAAGTAGTAAATATTTTTTGTAATTTTTTTCATAAATGTAAAAAAGTTTCGTAATTTAGTTCTGAATAGAACTGTATAAAAATATTGATCAATTTCCTATTTTTTATTTTGAAAACACCAGTTTTTATGTTCCTACTACAAGACTGCTAACTAAACTAGGCCTATTTTGAATAGTAATTTGGGAATAAGGCCCTATCCTTTGCCCAAAAATGACATATTATTATAAGAAAGTGTAGAGAATAAATCAAAGAATTGGACTGTGTACTTGTAAATTATTATTTCATAAAAATATTTGACTTAGCTTCACTTGAATTACAAAATGATATGAAACAAATGAAACCTCGCGGCGATCAAGAATATACAAAAAATGACCGTTGGACAGTGTGGGAAGTGTTGGTACATGGGTTGAGATCACTATCACGACGCTAACATCGTTTGTTTTCATTATTTCTAATACTGGAATATGATATGGAACTGTAAATACATTGTTAAGTTTTAGTTATTTAAGTATGTGAATATTTAATTCTATGTTTTCCCTCAATAACGCGATATTTTTAGCTACCTTAAGCATTATTAACCTAAATAAAACACAATGCCCCCTAAAAGAAAATCTTTAGCAGTTAAAGCTCAAGAAAAGAAAAAAGACGAGAACTAGTAACCCCGGAATCGCGGGAATTGCAAAATAATGTTTCACTGGCTAAACCTTCTGCTTACTTTCTTATTGGCACACTATTTTTAACCTAAGCTCAAAACCACATTTGTTATTTCAACGAGCCAGGTACGCTGTTCACAGAACTATATGGATAGATGTACGTATATTCGTACGATAAAAACATTTTTAGTAGGCTACGACGAGTTTTAAAATAGCGGACATGATTCCAAGTTAAAGATCACTCTCTCAGTGCAGTCTCCATAAAGGACACTTTTTATACACGGCTAACCACATGCAACAGTCGAGGCTGAACGCTTCCGCGTTCCTCCACTTAACGCTAGACTTTCTCCAATGAAAGCTTTCAGTACTTATGGGTAATTTAACTTTGCCGTCGTCTATTCATACATCGCGCTCTGTTTCCCTCTATAGTCTCGCTATGACGTCGGAGATTCAAACGGGGGGGGGGGGGGGGACGTGGTGTTAATTAAGTGGGAGAGAAGCTTTTTGTATTACTTCGCCGTCATTAAAACTGATCAAACCCTGCCGAACTTTATCAAAAAATTCAACTTGTGATTCAACATTTTTTCATAGCGTTTCGGAGCACTCTACCGATAATTTTACGTATTGTTTCCGTGCCACCTAATAATACAAGACAATGAGTATATCATTGTTACAATGGTCCAACGTACCTACTTTTTTAAGCAACCGCCATTTTTTAAATAAACAAACTACATACATGTACATTCAATATCCAGGTGTGCTTAAAACCAAACGGGAAAAGTGGCTTCTATAGCGATTCTTATATTCTGATTTACACTTCAAAAGTATAGAAAGTATTGAATAAAACACAATTTATGAAATGAGGAAGCAAAATGTCCATTTCAGAGGTATCCTTATATATAATACGTGAAGCAGTTTTTTTTTTTTTTTTTTGTGAATACAACTCTTCCCTTATTTCTGGACCAAGTTGAGGTGTCAAAAAATTCGTCTCATTTCGTACTTCTGCAATAAGGTTTTAGATGTCAAAAAATCTTATCCTTAATGGCGTGAGCTAATCTCAAAGGTCGGATTTTACCCACAAGATTAACATGGAACGAATTTAAAAACCATTTCTATACAAAACAGCTGTTTATAATAAGAAACAAACTAAACCAGCTGCTTTCGTGGATGTAAATAATGATGTTTATATATTATTCAGGAGGTTAAAAAAACATTTCTATACAAAACGAATTTTCTGTTCATAATAAGAAACGAACTAATTCAATTTTGCCATTTTTGGCATTTTAGCCTACGGATTAGTAGAAATTTATAATAAATTTATTGTTACCTTTTATTGGTACGTCACTAATCCATTGTTGGTAAAATGATTACCTAGGTTTCAGGCTGCGTGAGCCCATCATCAGATCAATAAGGTTATATTCGTTCCATTAGGATTTCGTTATGGTTTAAGAAGCACTGTTATTACATTTCACGAACATTACAAACACTTACACAAACACACATTATATACATTGACTATACAGTTAAAAGTTAGACACGTGAATAATTATTAGTTAGTACGCACTTGACGGCGAACGGTTCGCGACTGGCTAATTATTGTCAAATTGATTTCGTTATCTAACCTTGAGTCGCAGGTTCCTTTATTTGCATTTTGATTACGCTGTCATATAAGGTATTGGAGGAGTACGAAAGTTGTTCATTTAATATGTTTTTAGGTTCTTGTTTAAACGCTTTATAAATTTCGAACTCCTCCAAGGCACTCATGTAACGTCCCTTACTACATGTGTGTAAGATTTCCATATTATTATCTATGTTTGAGTAATTATGGCAGTTATCAATGAGATGTTCAGCGTATCTCGATGTCTTAGGTTTTCCTTTAGTGGTTGGTAAATGCTCCTTGAATCGTTTTTTGAAAGGGCGCCCTGTTTGGCCGATGTAGAAGCTTGGGCAATCATTGCAAGTAATTTTGTATATGCCAGTTTTATCTTTTTTGTCCCTTAAGTTTCGGTGGGGGACATACTAATTCAGATGTTTTCGTGGAAGTAAATATGATTTCTATAGTATTTAGGTGGTTATACCAACCTTTCGAATTATTAAACAGATAAAGCCCGATTCCCTTCGTTGGTAGTCTGTTTTGTTTGAAAGTAATTGCAACTGCTGTTATAAAATATAGAAAATAATTTGAATTGAACATTTAACATGATTTACAAGCTAAGTTTTTACGTTAGGCCTACTATTAATCCTAAACCTTTATTATAAATAAAACATAACATGATTATGCGTATAAAAGGTTCCAACGGGATTGGCGTGCGGAGCACGCAGTGGTTTCCCCTAGTGTCAAGTAAACTGTTTTAACACAAGTTACAAAATGAGGAAGCACAATGTCCATTTCAGAGTTATTGCCAAGAAAACTACTTTAACACAACTTACGAAGTGAGGAAGCAGCACAATGCCCATTTCAGAGGTATTACCAAATAAACTATGTTAACGTTACTTACTAAATGAAGAAGCACAGTATCCATTTCAGCGGTATTACCAAGTAAACTATCTACCCTGCTATACACACATGTATACTATACAGACTGTCCCAAAAGTCCCAGACCGGTTTAATAACTCCTAAACGAAAATAGCTACAGTAATAATATTTCAGACATGACTCCTGGCTACAAAAAACTATTTTTTGAGTTGTTAGTCACTATTGCCCCTGCCCCCAAAAACCAAATTTGGGGGGGTTGCCCCAAATTTTTAAATATAAACCCCTATCGAGTGACCCATCATTTTAAAGGTCTCATTGAGTTAAACACAACAGCGCAAATCTGAGGTCGATATCTTGCTCCTGTCCAAAATGGCTGACCTTTTATAATAATGGGTAATTAATTACCTTATTTTTATCCGTCGAGCACTCTAAAATATATCCTTTCCTGGATTACCGGTTTCGGTGGTTCATGCCACCATCATCAGATCAACCTCAAAAATGATTCATTCCACTGTTGTGGAACACGTCGTAAAATAAACTATACACAATTAACACAAAACATTAAAAAACACAAACACTTGAACAAATTTAAATATATACACTGAAAAAACAACTTAATACATCACATGAGGACTCCTCTACACATGTCATTTCATGGAGGTCATGTGTACAACTGTGGTCTTGTGCAATCTTATATATGAGATAAGGATGTCCAATCATGATGGTATTGAGTCAACAATTTTATCTCAGGTTGATGGCTGTGTTAAATGACCTTTTAGTGTTTCTTATGGTCATGTAATTTAAAATTGACCCCCATTGGTTGTATTAAACATTTTTATTATTTTAAAACAAAGTAAACACACGCACAAAAGAGTTTAAAGTATAAAAACAAATTTGTCATAATTGGTAATAATAACAAAATGTTTTTCTTTACACTCAAAAACAAAGTTGCTTACCAAAGATGATATCCAGGGTTTAGAGTAAGTATTCGAACTGCTTTCCTTCCACAGTCACGCAGTGTGCTAGTCTGTAATAGTGATGCTGTACTACATTCTGCATCATTTCCCCCGGTATTTGCTGAGATTCGTGTGTTATTCGTTGTCGAAGTTCTATCAAGTTCTGGGGCCTTGTAGTATAAACTTTAGATTTAAGATAGCCCCAAAGAAAATAGTCTAGGGGGGTCAAGTCGGGAGACCTGGCAGGCCATTCAATTGCCCCTCGCCGGCCTATCCAGCGGCGTGGAAATGTACTGTCAAGGTACATGCGGACGTTTATTCCAAAATGGGGTGGCGCTCCATCTTGTTGAAACCAAGTTTCATGATTTTCATCTCTTGCTGCTTCAATTGAAGGAACAACTTCATTGAGTAACAACTGGTGGTAATTGTTGCGATTCAAATTTTCTTCAATAAAAAACGGCCTTATTATTTTGGCTCTGAAAATTCCCGCCCATACATTTATTTTTTCCGGGTACTGGGTATGAGCTTCACGCATCCAGTGTGGATTATCATCTGCCCAGTATCGAAAGTTGTGGCGATTTATAGTCCCATTTAGCATAAAACTAGCTTCGTCTGAAAAAACTACATTCTTGATAAAATTTTCATCGTTTTCAATTTTTGTCATCATCAATTCGCAATATTCTACTCTCCTGTCAAAGTCATCCTCTGCTAGTTCGTGTACTAACCTTACTTTATATGGATGATATTTATTGCTGCTCAATATACGGTGTATTGAAGATTTACTGATGTCATCCAGTTGTTGGGCAGCTTGTCTAGTAGAGTTATGTGGATCTTCTACGAAAGCTTGTAACACCTCAATAGCTTTGTCATCGCCTGAAACTGATTTTGGCCTGCCTGATCGAGGCAAATCCTTAACACTTCCCGTTTCTTGAAAACGATGAACGGTTCTTACAACTGTGGATTTCGAAATAGGTGGGCGAGGGTAATTTTCTTCATTATAAAGATCTGTAACTTCTTGAAACGACCTAGTCAGGTTACCATAGCCTCTCATCATCAATATTGTTATTCTTTCTGATTCACTTAGTGACATAATGAATTATACTTAAAAAGTAAATGTTCATACACTGATAAAAGTAAAAAACTGTTATTAGTTTGCCAAATTATTAGTAATAAATGTAAAAATTAACGCTGGAAAAATTAGACAATATTATTCTGAAACACAATTTCATAACTGAGCCATAATATCCAATGCTGCAGGTATTGTTTTGTTGATGCGGGGTTTTCCAGCAATGATAAAGATTAAGGCATGTCATAACGAACTTAAAGTAGGAGAGTCCAAAAATGTTATCTGTTTACAATTGTTAAAGGGCCACCGGTGTTTATTACAACTGAAAAAGTAAAATATCTTAAACCTGTAAATGTGTTTACTTTGTATACGATACAAAATGTTCAATTTTAAATTACATGACCATAAGAAACACTAAAAGGTCAGCCATTTTGGACAGGAGCAAGATATCGACCTCTGGTTTGCGCTGTTGTGATTAACTCAATGAGACCTTTAAAATGATGGGTCACTCGATAGGGGTTTACATTTAAAAATTTGGGGCAACCCACCCCCCCAAATTTGGTTTTTGGGGGCAGGGGCAATAGTGACTAACAACTCAAAAAATAGTTTTTTATAGCCAGGAGTCATGTCTGAAATATTATTACTGTAGCTAGTTTCGTTTAGGAGTTATTAAACCGGTCCGGGACTTTTGGGACAGTATGTATAATATAGTTAAGGGTGACAGAATAGAGCGTGACGATCAAATCCGTTTCACCGCCCGCAATTTTTAAACGAGGTGCGCCTATTATAATAATAATAATATTATTACGAGGTTTACCCTTCAATAATCAACATTTTCCAAAAACACCCAGTTGATCTACAATATCTCTAAAACCACTAACTTGTACGAAAACTTTACAACAGAAAATTTTGCATTTTTTTATTACAAACAAAATGTTTTTTCGTGTTTTCTGAACAAGTAGATAAAAGAGTTATTGACAAAGAACTTAAATTGCCCTCTTCCCAACTGTCCCAGACTCACAAGTTTAGTTTGCGAATAACTGTATGTGTTTTGGTTCATCAATTTAAATTAAGAGACGATCGGTTCCTTTCAGCGTAGTTCAGATATTATCGTCAAGCGCTGAAATTTTAGGTTAGGCCTAGAAAGACATTTTAAGTCTCTGCCTAACCTTAAATTATTGTATGTATGTTGGCGTTAAAGACAGGTAAAATAAATTAAACATACACACAGTAATTTTTGGTTAGGCCTAGACGGATGAACGAACATTTTATTTTGAATATATTTACAATGAATGGACATTTAACTGTGTTTACCATCTTAGCTTTGATGTTATAATCAATACTACACCTTTAATATAATAAAATTAAACGTATGGAAACAGTAAATATTTGTATAAAAACAATCGAATAATAATTGGACCACGCAGCTGAACCGCTGACGTTAGTTGAGCAAATTTCCAAAATTAAGTTTATAATCCTATGTTTTAAGGTTTCAACCAACAATTTGGGAAATAGGTCTTCTCACGACGGTGCTGAATAGCTGGAAAATGCTTCGCACGCCATTCCGCATATTGGGAGTATCTTCAATACACAAAGCATTGCGTGCTTCGCACGCCAGCCCCGCGGTAGAACCCACCACATGGATTTGAATCGGTTAGTTATATTGTATTTTACGTTTTGATCAATTTGGGGGAACCAAGCGAGCTATAAGGTCGCGTAAAAAAACAAAATGTGCAGAATAACATCCTACATTTATTTTTGTAGAAAAACTCAAAAAGAAATTCATTCTCGTATTCAAATCTCAAAAATAGTTACTTCCGGTCAAAAAACGTGCTTACGGTTGTTGGATATTTTTGGCTAATGAACTCGGTCCGAGAGACGTAGACAACCAACATGTGTACCGAATTTGAACCAAATTGGACTTAAAATGTGGCCGCACTGAAAAAACTCTATCCTTACAGCAACACAATTAATGTTGCGGTAAAATAAATATTTCTTTACGGGTCAGCAGGGGGTAGTTGGCTTTACTGTTAAAGTAAGCTACTGTTGATCTCTAGATGTTATAGCAATGTTATTAACTTAGTAGCAAATGCAAGTTTAACAGTAAGCCTAATGTTTCTATGACATTAAGGCACTACTAACTATGTCGCAAGGCTAGTTAATGTAGTAGTGAATATAAACTAATGTAGATATAACATTAGGTAAAGTGTTTAATATTGTAGTGTTCCTTTACTGGTTAGTTAGTTGTTATTGCCACAAAAATAATAAAATAAGGCAATACATCTACAAAATATTACACTCATATTAGTTATTGTAATCATAAGATTAATTCCTATGTGTGTTTCAGTATAACTAACATCCTTGCAAGGTTAGTTGATGTAGTGGTGAACTTCATATAAAACAGTTATAACACTAGTTAAGATTGTAATTACTATGACTAAAAAGTCCTGTGCCATAAACATGCACACTAAAGTCCTTATTCAAACAAAAAAAACGGTGTCTCAATATCTTTCTTAGTTTAGGAGATACATGTTCCTAAACTAAGTAATTAAACTTCCTTAGTTAAATGTTGAAATTCCTTAACATCTATTAAAAACTTAAAATATTTTATGTTAAGCCTGTACTCTGAACCAAATCGTTTTTATTGAGACCCTTTACATTTTATAAACATACCAACCAACTTGGCAAATTTAGAATCAGTTAATGCTATTCACAACTAAACATTTTTCTAGATTAAGGAAAAGCAAACGCAAACAAAAATCAACGAAAAGGGATTACTGTATTGTAAGTTTAACACCTGGTGTTACATATTATATTGTTTCCTTTAGTTGTTGGTATTATCAAATGCAGTTAAAAATTTTGATTATTTCAGTATTTATTGGGGATTGTGTTTATTTCGATCTATGTCTTACATTTTGTATAGGTCACAGCTATCTCCACCACCCTTCTTAGATCCAAGTGTTTCTGTCCTAATCAATCGTAATTTCCGTGAAAATATCAAAGTATGCCATACTCTGTTTGCATTGACTTCACCATGAGTCTCCGCGGTGGTTGGTGAGCGAAGCGAACAGGGTAGGAGCCTCTAGTTTATAATATATCATTCTAAAGAGTACTGCCTGATTGGTATCGCTAGAGTGCGAACACATATATACATATATGATTTTTAATGACACCCCAAAACGTGTTCTGGGGACCATGATCGGTGCTCATTTGCTACTCCCGACCTTAGGTCTTACTATAAGTGCCACTGCAATAGCTCATTTTTCCTATGGAAATTCGCTAATAACATACAATTACTTGGTTCAAATCCACGATAGGGGGGGGGGGGGGGGTACGCCGGGGGGAATAAAGAGAACGAGGCCGACGCGATGGCCGGGATGTAAACTGTTGAAGTTGTAAACAAATTCTACTTATACATTTCGTACACGCAGGCAGCTATTCAACGTCTTCATGAGTAGACCAATTCCCAAAATAGTTGGTTGAAACCTTAAAACATATAAACTTAATTTTGGAAACTCAGATCATCGGTTCAGCTGTGTGGTCGATTTATTATTATTATTATAAAGCAAATAAAATATATTAAAATTATTAAATGTATTTGAAATTGATAAATTGTACCAATAAACTACTAATTGTTACTATTTATCTATTTCCATAACAACAGTGTTTTTGATTATTAAATTCAGTCAAAAGCGAACATTCGCACAACACACACGCTCACATCTTTCTTCCAATGATAGTCCAATCAAATTAGCTCTGGAATAGCTTCATTTCAGAAAAAAATGAAAGAGCTCTGAATCGAACTGAAAATGATTTCAACCGGCTCAGGACCAACCCCTCTACAATTCCTACAGTCGATTAGGGGTGAGCGATAATAAGGGTTGAAATGGCAGGGTGAAAAGGGGTAACTTTTTTAATCGACCCCAAAAAAATATTTCTTAGCGCCAAACTGTAGAATATTAAAAAATAAGAAACTTTCAAATTTAAATTTTTTTGACATAACCTCAAAATCTGGAGATAAATGGATATAAATTTTTTACGAAATTATTTTTTTCTCGGTCAAAAATATTTCAATTTAAAAACATTTTGGAGAAAGTGTGTCTTTCAATGACACAAATAAGCTAAGTTTTTTTTCGTAAAAAAAATATTTTAATTTTGCAATTTTCAAGTTTTTTGAAAAATATGAGGTCAAATTCAAAAAAATCGGTGAAGCAGGGTTTTTATTGTAAAAAGTTGATTTTGTATTCATTCTCTTCGTCGTTTCATCAACTTTATGGAAACAAATTTAACATATTTTTTCGAATTTTAAAATATCAAAAATAGGAAAAAACTAAAATCTTAGATTTTGAAAAAACTTAAAATTTCGTATACAGTGACCAATTATATTATATATTATATATATATCTATTCTCCCGTAAGACCTGTACTGCACGGAGAACGTGGAATCGAGTGTAGATATGGATAATTTTGTTTAAAAAAATTGCGGATATCTGGAAAACGAAGGATTTCCTGACCTATGTTTATATAACTTTTTTCTTTATTTTATTTAATATGTAAAATGAGCTCCCGAAGGTTCTGCATATCTTCGTGAATCACTCTAAATATAAGAGGCTTTGTCCTGTTGAATGGCATAGAATCAACGTGGAGCAAAATAAAATGACGAAAATTTAAGTGTATTTAGGTTATAGACGCACACTATGAAAGGTTTTTTTTATTTTTTTTATTTTAAAGCAAAAATATAGTGAAAATTCTGATAAATCAACTGAACGGATCAAAATTCTAGAAATCAACATATATTTACATTCATTAACATAGCAACTAACTTAGCAAATTTAGAATCCGTTTATTATTATTCACAATGAGCAGCTTTTTTTTCATTTACATTAACAACTAAAAGCAAACACAAACAAAAATCAACGAAAAATGCTTACTGTATTATAATTCAATTAATACATCTGTTGTTACAACGCTGATTTGGATAAAAACAGCTGTTCGTTTACAACACAAGTTTGTTTACATTCATTACCATAGCAACCAACTTTTCAAATGTAGAATCAGTTATTATTGTTCACAGCCAACAAGGATATTTTTAGATTAGATAAACAAAATAAAAGGGAAATCAAACAAATTAACAAAAAATACTTACTGAATTACAATTCAATTCAAACATCTGTTGTTACATATTATAAATAAAACAGCTGATTCAAATAACAATTTAACATAATTTTAGGTAATGCCTTCAATGAACCAAAACACGTTCATTTGCAAAATATTTGGCAATTTTAAAATCAGTTAATTATTCTTCAGAAGAACATTTTGTTTATCTTATTTAAAAGCAAAAACAGCCTTACTGTATACAAGTCAAATATCTGGTGTTACATATATTGTTTCCATTAGTTGATAATACCCATATATACAGGGTGATTCACGAAGATGTGCAGAAACTTCGGAAACTCGTTCTACGTGTAAAAGTAAAGGAAAAATGTTATATAAACATAGGTCCTAAAATGCTTCGTTTTCCAGATATCCGCCATTTTGGGTTTTTTTACAAAATAATTCATATCTAGAGAAATGTTTGACTGATCGAGTCCATACTTGGCATGAAATTTAACCTAACAATGATCTGATTAAAGAAAAATAAGCAATTATCTCAAATCATGCGTTTCAATATGGCGGCTGTTTGAAAATTTCAAACCTAAATTAATAAAAAACCGTACATTTTAACAAAAAATATTATGACACCTTTTCCCCCCTTTTGATTCCCTATCGGATGGTGTATCCCTATCGGATGGGAGCACTTTATATTGAAAATAATCCCAATACGGTGGTTGGCGTGCGAAGCACGCAATGCTTTTTGTATTGAAAATACTTCTAATACGGGGTTGGCGTCCGAAGCACGCAATGCACTTTATATTGAAAATACTCCCAATACGGGGGTTGGCGTGCGAAGCACTCAATGCACTTTATATTGAAAATACTCCCAACACGGGGGTTGACGTGCGAAGCACGCAATGCACTTTATATTGAAAATACTCCCGATACAAGGGTTGGCGTGCGAAGCACGCAATGCACTGTATATTGAAAATACTCCCAATATGGAGGTTGGCGTGCGAAGCACGCATTGCACTGTGTATTGAAAATACTCCCAATACGGGGGTTGGCGTGCGAAGCACGCAATGTACTTTACATTGAAAATACTCAAAATCACGGGGGTTATGTGCGAAGCAAGCAATGCATTGTGTATTGAAAAGTACTCCAATACGGGTTTTGGCGTGCAATGGACTGTGCGTCGATCGCTTCTCTAGTGTTCAGGGTCAAGCTCACATGTGGAATAAATGTGAAAACTTGAGAACTACAGTATGTATTTTATATCAGCACAGAATACAAGTCCAATATTATTGTATTGTTTCTGTCAGAGATTCCAGTTTGTATAAGTTATTAGGGACGTCCTGTTGCAAGCACAGTTCCCTTGATAGATAACCCAGAATGCATTGCGGCAGGGAGTCGTAATCAGGGGAGTAATTTGTTACAAGTGAAACTCCAATAACTTACACAGATCGATAAATTGAAGGGAAGCTGTGATGAATGCAAAGTGAACTGTTCAAGTTGTATTGGGTAACAGTGGTAACGTGAGATCTCATTTGTCTGTCCGTACTCACTGATGTTTTTGTACAGCCCATTCACTGTTTACGAATGGTCATCTTTTAATAATCTATTTTTAAAACCAATGGAGCAGGAGGCCACGTAACAAAAGATATTTTAATGGAATTATCAACTCCTATAAAAGCGAGTGTACGTACGTATGTAAGTGAGTAACATATAACAGCTATTTCACCCATT
>JAGFPH010001616.1:48670-74355 GCA_018207615.1 Philaenus spumarius | reverse complement strand
TGTTCTTTCTCTAAACATGAGTTTTTAAACTCTGGAAAGAAAAAAATTAATGTTTTTAATATTTTGTTTTTTTTTTAGATGGATGTACTGTACTTACTATTCTTCGTTTTGTTTTTCAACATAAATATTGGTTATTAATCAAAATAATCTTAAACGTAAACAATCATGAAAACAAAATATAAGTATCTTGCTGGGAAGAAATTAACAAAATAAATCACACACACAAAGAGTCGATTTTTATTTACCTCTTTTTTACGAGTAACACTAGTAAGCCCCCGTGAAAAATCACAGGCAGATTAATTACATAATAACACATAAGAAATAAATAATTTAAACAAAAATACAATTTAACAACAACAGACTTTATCTAGGCCTACAAATGCTGACTGGGGGTTTTAACTCGGTAAATGTGTACAATATAATTTATAAGGATTATAAATTATCTTTTAATTGCTTTCTAACTTAATATTGATAAATCAAATGATTTAGACGTTACTAATATTACCATGAAGAAATTAATAATCGAAAATAAGAAATAATCTTTTAATGTGTTATACGAAGATGTACGAATGTTTCCGAAGTTAATTGAATAGGTTGCCTTCTTTAACTTGTATAAAAATGAATATATATATATATATATATATATATATTGATAATAAATGTTTTATTTATACTCATTTTATAATATCAAAGCAAATTTTATAACGTATTATAGCCTATATTATTTGTTTAATTTATGGATTTGAAGAAAATCAACTTCACAAAAGTTATGTAAACATAACCCCAAAGTATAATCTACGCTACGTTTTGTTTTAGTATTACAGTTGATGGGTGAAATCAGCTGTTACATTATATTATTTACTCACGTACACTCGCTTTTAATGGAGTTGATTGCACTTTTATTAAAGTTTAAAAAGATAAGATTAGATTATTAAGGAGTGCATTCCTCCTTAAAGTAGGTTTCCTTGCACGACAACCTTTGGTTTATTGTGCCCCCTATGGCCCGCGCCTAGCCTGTAACATTAGCTATGTAAGACAGAGATCGATATAGACAAGAACATTAGCTTACATCTTACATTAGCTCACCGATCAATCGTAATTTCCGGGACATACAATCCGTTTGCCCTAGTATGCAATATAGGTACGATTTTATGTGAAAATTTGAGAACTGTGTATTTAGTTTAGCCAATAGTACGAGCCTAACAACATTGTGTTGCTTTTGCCAGAGATCCCAGTTCGTTGTAAATTATTGTAATCATGAGAAAAATTTGTTACAAGTGAAACTCCAATAACTTACACAGATCGATAAATTGAAGGGAAGCTGTGATGAATGCAAAGTGAACTGTTCAAGTTGTCTTGGGTAACACTGTAAAAAGTAAGATCTCATTTGTCCGTCCGTACTCACTGATGTTTTTGTTCAGACCACTCACTGTTTGTGGCACAAACATCTTTTAATAATCTATTTTTAAAACCAATGTAGCAGGAGGCCATGTAACAAAAGATATTTTAATGGAATTATAAACTCCTATAAAAGCGAGTGTACGTATGTATGTGAGTAACATATAACAGCTATTTCACCCATTATCTGTAATACTTAAACAAACCCAGTGTAGATTACAGTTTGGGGTTATGTTTAGAACTTCAATCGTTATAATTACATGTGAAGTTAATTTGTTTTAAATATGAGTTTTGGAACTAAGGTATGCTATAATATACGTTATAATATTTGCTTTAAGGTTATAAACTGCATATAAATACAACATTTTATTATCAATATATTCATTTAAACACGTTTAAAGAAGAGATACCCATTCGTTTAACTTCGGAAACATTCGTACATCTTCGTATAACATATAAACGTATTCGATTATTAATTTCTTCACTATAATATTAATAACTTCCAAATCATTTGATCTATCAATATGAAATAAAATGCAATTAAAAGATAGTATTTTTATCTTTCTTTAAATATATAATAACTTATATAAATAAAAATGTTTAACAAATAGGCCTACAGTTTTATAATCCTTATTATTGTACACATTTACCAAGATAAAAATCCCATCAGCATAGTTAGGTAGGCCTAGATAAGTAGGCCTTAGTGTTGTTTTTAAATACCGGTAGTTTGTTTTTTAAATAATGTATTTCTGATGTGTATCTAATTAATCAGCCTGTGATTTTTCACGGGGCTTACTGGTAATACAGTAAAATTTGAAATTTGAATACTCCTGATCGAATCAAAACAATTAAAATACCCTGCTCTGTTTCTATGCATTATAGTTGTACAGAGGATATACGAAATGCTATTTATTATAATAGATTAATTTTTATAACATGGCAGACCAACTTATCAGTGTTGCCAAAGGAAGGGAGAATCTAGACGTGAAAAATCCCCGTCACTACAAAACGTAATCTCCAGGCCCGTCGCTGTCACGTGGTATGTGACGGATTATGATGACGTTGTATTTTACTTTCTACGCCTTATAACTGAGCCGGTGAAATTTATTACTCTGGGCCGTTTGGGTCGTTTAATGTGAGATGATTAATTCGCAAGAAACTTTACAAACGTAGCCTACATTTTAAGTGCTGAAACTCCCGGTGGATTGTTAATCTAAACTAACTTTCAAGTTTGGCGTGCTAAGAACCGTACACGGGCGCCCGTATCATTTCTCTCCAGAGGGGCGACACAAACCTTTCCCTAGACAATTCTGTGGGTACGTATACATGATAAAATTTGTATCTGCCCGCCCATACCATTTGAAGTTAAATCAAACTTGGCATAGTTATGAATTTACACTGGGAGCTGACATAATAATAATAATTATTCATATTACTTAGATTTAAGGAGCTGAAATAAGTGGAAACTACCCTAAATCAATACACTTTTAACTCAATTGAAAATACAGAGCTGAAACTTTTCACAGTTGTTTCTTATTATACATCGTTGGCTCAACCAGAGCTCGCTTCGCTCACCCCCCACCCCCATGGTTGATTAGGACAGAGGCACTTGGATTTAAATAGGACCGTGGGGTAGCGGTGACCTAAACATAGCTAACGTAAAACAGAGGTCGAAATAGACAATACCATCCCCAATAATTCGAATTGCGGCAAGCGTTGTAATTTCACCATTAATACAGGGTGTCCAAAAAGTCCCTCAGTTTAACTTTAGAACAGGTAGAAACTTCGGGGTATCTTTATATGACAAAGGGAAATTAATTTTGGTGTAACCGACCATTCCACCCCTTACCCCAAAATTAGGGGTTGAGAGGGTAAATAAAAAATTTTTAATACTAACCCCTCATTTTAAAGGGCTTAATAAATGAAGAAGAATGGCACATATTAGTGGTCTTTATCTTAATTCTATCGAAAATGACGACCAGACAAAATTAAATGTAATATTTTAACACAATTTCAATTACGCTACAACACTATGTTCCAGTGGAAAGAAATAACTCAAATGTTCCAGTGGAAATGCAGAGCTGAAACTTTACACAATTGTTTCTTATTATACACTGGGGGCTCCGCCCCAGCTCGCTTCGTATTGGAGGTATTGGGAAAATTTTCCATATACAGTGCACTGCGTGCTTCGTACGACAACCCTCGCATATTGGGAGTATTTTCAATACACATTGCATTGCATGCTTCGCACGCCAACCCGCAATTGGGGGTGTTTTCAATACACAGAGCATTGCGTGCTTCGCACGCCAACCCCCGTGTTATGAGAATTTTCAATACACAGTGCATTGCGTGCTTCGTACGCCAACCCTCGCATATTGGGAGTATTTTCAATACACAGTGCATTGTATGCTTTGCACGCCAACCCCCGTATTAGGATTATTTTCAATACAGAATGCATTGCGTGCTTCGCACGCCAATCCCCGTATTAGGAGTATTTTCAATACACAGTGTATTGCGTACTTCGCTCGCCAACTCCCGTATTAGGACTATTTTCAATTCACAGTGCATTGCGTGCTTCGCACGCCAACCCCCCTGTTAGGAGTATTTTCAATACACAGTGCATTGCGTGCTTCACACGCCAACCCTCGTATTGGGAGTATTTTCAATACACAGTGCATTACGTGCTTCGTACGCCAACCCTCGCATATTGGGAGTATTTTCAATACGGAATGCATTGCGCGCTTCGCACGCCAACCCTCGCATATTGGGAGAATTTTCAATACACATTGCATTGCGTGCTTCGCACGCCAAACCGCATATTAGGAGTATTTTCAATACACAGTGAATTGCGTGCTTCGCACGCCAACCCTCGTATTGGGAGTATTTTAAATACACAATGCATTGCGTGCTTCCCACGCCAACCCCCGTATTGGGTGTATTTTCAATACACAATAGTTGAGTTCCGGGCGATATAGCGTGAACCTTTTGAAATGGAGTCATTGACCTTTGGCCTCGCCCAAAATTCCCCAAAAATCCAAAAATTCCCAAAATTGCCCAAAAATTAAAAATCTCCAAAAATGAAAAATCCCCAAAAAGGTGGGCTTAGGTTAGGAAACAAAAAATCCCAAAAAAAGGGGGCGTGTCTTAGGTTAGGAACCAAAAACACCCAAAATAAGTGGGCTTGGTCAAAGGCCAATGACCTTTCCCCACTCCATTTTACGCTATATCGCCCGGAACTCTACTCACAATGCATTGCGTGCTTCGCTCACCAACCCCCGTGCATACTCATGCCGAAGCAAATGCAAACCAATTATTGCACACTCTGATATTTTCACGAATGACGATTGGGTCATTGGATGTAAATAGGGTCGTGGGATAGCGGTGACCTATACATAATGTAAGACATAGATCGAAATAGACACGACCATCCCCGATAACACGGGTTACAGCAAGCGTTGTATTTCGCAGAGAAAGTCTGAGTACGGAAACCCGGCAGTTTTAATTCAACCTTTATGCAGCAGGAAATTGTTAAAAAGAGGAAATTGCTTTATCCCTATCAAAGCATGTCTCGTATCTAGAGCAAAATCGCGGTTTCTATAATACAGGGTGGTTCAGGAAGTAACTTAGAAACTTTCAGGAAGTGTTCTACTAGTGAAAATAAATACAAAGTGGATATAAACATAGGTCCGGAAATGCTTCGTTTTGAAGTTATCCACCATTTTGTTTTGTTTTACATTAATATCTTTGCATGTAGAAAATATATTGAATGCAAATTCTGGAAACATATTTGGTACGACATATGATTTTTACATATTTTCAAAATAGCGGCCGTTTAAAACGTCTAATGTAAAATACCTTGAAAACCGCTAACGTAAAAAAATAATCCTTTTTTAATGACAAACGTAAATGTTTTTCGAAACTATTTCTGTAGCTTAAAAGACAACCGAGTTATTGGCTAAAAACTAAAAATTGTGTAACATGGTAGTTGTCCATAATATCATAGATCATTAATAATAAAATAGATCATGTATGCATACGGGGGCTGTGTGCCGTAAAAAAAGGTTGTCGGGAAAATAGTGCATGATCGCGCCGCGAGGTAGCGCTAGGGAGAAATCATTGGTAGCATTGGTGTTTCACACAGCTTCCGTCGCTTCCCCAATAGATAGCGCCACTATCGTCGAATTCCCAATGGAACGAAATATTGCATTGGATCAGATTTCTATTAGGTTATCCAAATACAATGATAATATCAAAAATATCCAAAACCAAATTATGAGAAAATCATATAAATAAAGTACATGATAAATTATTACAAACTTTAAAAAAAGGGTTTTGTTACACCAACACAGAACTGTAAACAAACATTTTAAGTCACTTCGAAAATGTATTCTAACAGTCTTTTAACCCTTTGAGTGCCGCGGTGACGGTCTATCGTCACCGGTTGTTTCGAATTTTACTTAATTTTCCAGTAAGCGTCCGTGAAAAATCACAGCCAGATTAATTAGATACACATCAGAAATACATCATTTAAAAAATACTATTTAAAAACAATAGAGTTTATCTAGGCCTACCTAACTATGCTGACGGGGATTTTTAACTCGGTTAATGTGTACAATTTTATAAGTATTATAAAACTGTAGGAATATTTGTTAAACATTTTGTATTTATATACTTTTATAATATGTATAAATAAAGATAAAAATATTATCTTTTAGTTGCTTTTAATTTCATATTGATAGATCAAATGATTTAGAAGTTATTAATACTAGGCCTATAGTGAATAAATTAATAATCGAGATTGAAACTTTTTGAATTTTATCTGACAAAATAATTGTAGGATATTATTCTACACATTTTATTTTTTTACACTACCTTACAGCTCGCTCGTTTCCCCCAAAATCAATCAAAACTTAAAATACCATAAATGTATTCGGTTCAAATCCACGTGAAGGGTTCTTACTGTGAAGCATCTTCCGATCTGAGGCCCACCGGGCCAGTTTGTAGGCTGCGAGCGAAGCGAAGCAGTATATAAGCCGATGCCTCAAGGACGAGGTGCAAACTCGCGAAGCGAGTTTTTCCGCTGCGAGTGGAACGAAAAACAAATAAACTTAATTTTTAAAAATCGCTCAACTCACGTCAGCGGTTCGACTGCGTGGTCGAATTGTTTTATTTTTAAAAAGAATTCAAGCAGGAGCTCTGCTGGGGCACTACTCGGTGCGGCCTCAATGCGCTGTGTAGCTTAGTGAATTCATTGACGGTGTAAAGGTACAGACTCAATGCTGTGTGGGTTAATACTTCAACTGAACAGAAAAATTGGTTTCCCAAATTAAAATTTTGTTGTGGAGGTCAAAAATTTCCCCGGACCCCTTTTGCCAAAGAAGGGGAGAGCACTCCTTAATCCCATACCCTCAGTCTAGTCCCCCATAGAAAATATATGGGCGCCCTTGCAAATAGAGAATTACAAAACTCCCTTAGTGTACAAAGTATGGGAATCGTTCCAAATTAATGTACTTCCTCAATATTATCCAAATCTATTTTATAAAAAAATTTCTGGTACGACCGACCTTTATTTCAAGGAAAGGCTAAAAATACATTTTACTAATTCTTTCCTTATGGGAACTTCAAAATGCTAATAAATAGGAACTTCGAAACCTAAATGCTCTTACAGACCCAGCCGACGGGTATACCTAAAGAATATTATTTTTTATATTTATAGCCTAAATGAGTAGAAATTTCTTTATTTTTTATTTTTGAACCTTTTTACGTAATAATCACTAATATTTTAAAGCGGACGCACATGTGCAGCCAAAGCACATAGGGAGTGCGAAAATACTCCCAGTAAGTGGGTTCAATGCATTGTGTATTGAAAATACTCCCAATACGGGGGTTGGCGTGCGAAGCACGCAATGCATTGTGTATTGAAAAGGTTCTACACCTCACTTCTTTCAAAAGATTCGATTGGCTGTAGCTCATAATCAGATTTAGAAGAGATATTACATATAAAATGCTAACACTATGAATACAAAATGTATCCTATTATCATAACGTGTTATTCTTACAAAGGTGTCATTGTTGCCAGGCGAGGGGAATCTAAACACGGAAATTCCCTGTCAATTCACAAAATGTAATCTCTCTGCCCGTCACAAGGGATGACAAATAAGGTCGATAATGTTTCGTATTTTGCTTTAAATCCACACGAGGTGAACGGAACCGTATATTATGTGAGAACTGTTCTGGAAAAGGGGGATCTTATTGTTGAAGAACATATTTCTCACGGTTTTTTGAACCGAGATTAGAGATAAACTCAAGTTAGAAACATCGTTTTACTGACCAAAGATTGACCTCAATCTTGAAATTGAACTGAATTTAAGTGAACTGGCTGAAATCAGTGTGTTAAACTAAGATTAACCGCTGATTAAGTGGGTCCAGACCGCTGACGACAGTTTTATTTATTACTAGGGGAAACCTCAGCAGTTATAAAGTTTAAAAGAAATAGCAAGGCTCAGGTTTACACTTTAATACAATCCTAACCTACAAGTAAGAAATACAAATAATTGCTTCAAATTTTGAAATCAGATGTTAATGGAAATATTAGAGCAAACAGCTGTTTTATCTGTTATTTTATTCAATTGGTTGCTATGGTAATGAATGTAAATACATGTTGCCACGGGCAAAAACCCGAGACAAATGGGCTAATTACTAGAATAATTAGGCCTAACATTAAAAGTTGTATATAGAAGCCAATAGGCCTAAATATGTAAATTGATAATTAGTAATAAGTAAAATAACACGTTATAAAGAGATATCAAAGGAAAATTGGGTGTAAGAAGGAAGTAAATAATTTAAAATAATTATTTTATAAATTGCAGGCTTAGCCAATATTAAAAGTAATAGTAGCCAAGCGGAGTGAATTATTCTAAGGGAAATCGACAGGATAATTCTTGTCAGGTTTTGTCGAATATTGCAAAACTCTGTCTGTTGCTATGCACCGTGAAAGGCTAAAATGTAAAATTTTAATATATTTTCAAAAATAAAAATAGTAGGTTATTTTAAATGTAATGGGTAGAGGAGAAAAAGATGATAATAATCTAATTAACAGAATTGTTTTAATTAAGAAAGTGAAAAAGTTATAGAGCAAAGACGTAGCAGAAAAAATGCTAAAATTCACAAATTTGAAAATTTCGAAAATCTAAATTGGGGATAAAATAAAGAATAAATAATTAATAATCATTAAATAACAATAAATTAATATAATTAAATATTTTAAAAGAAAAAGGCTCAAAAATAAACATATTAAAATAAATGAATAAATCGGGGGAAATAAGTTTCTACAGGAATAAATATGTATTAAATAAGATGTAATATATATGTTTTTGTAATACACCATGTGAGAAAAGGGCATAAACCAAAAAGGGGGGTTGCCAAATCCAAAATTCGAGATAGACATAGAATAGGCCACAGAACCGTGCCCGATGTGAAGATAGAAGAAAGAAGATCAGTTTTGGACGTTTGGGAACCAGACGAATAAGATAGAACCAAGAAAATTCGAATTTGGACCATTTTGAAGAATTTAAAATTCAAAATTAAGGAAAAACTAGCGAAGGCGATAACTGGAGAACCAGGAACCCTAGAACAACCACTCAAAGGAGGGAGAAAGCAGAAGATGGTCAGGAATCCAATGAGCTGCAGAAATCCCGAATCGGACCATGGGTTACAAAGTTAGAGCATTTTGAAAGTTTTGCATACAAAATTGAATTAAATCATGTAAGAACCGGCAGTGTTTAAGTAAACAGTACGGAGCGAGCTTGGAGAGATGACGTCATGCAACCACCACCGAGACCAATACAATTACTTATTGCACGGAAAGTTAAATAATTAATTATCTACGAAACTAAAGTGGATTAATTAAAATGAAGGCGTGGGAATTAAATTAAATAAATAAAAGAAAATTCTACAAGCTAGAAGGACCCTTTAAAGCACCAGAGAAGCGGAGTTGTCAAAAAGAAAAGAGTAAATCTCTTGACTTTGATTTCCAAAGTACACGGTAGAGGGAAGAAAAATTAAATTCAGTTGCGTATTGGTAGTCACCCGAGGACCACGTAAAAGTCTGAAGAATCAGCAGTAGGTCGGCGAATATCACCAACTCCGGTACAGTTGAGCGGGCCGTAATAAATCGCGATAATTTAAAGAAGAAGGATCCTAAGGGATTGAAGAAAGAAATCATTCTACATCAAAGAAGAGGAGAGATCCTGAGAGGAAGGAAGAAGAAGATCAAGGACTTCATTCCAAGGCCTAAACCACCGAGGAGGAAAGCTGCGATAAATCATCATTATTTGTGAGTAACAAATAACCAAGCTATATAAATTTTAAATAAAAAAAAGTAATCCAATAATAAAATTTAAAAATAAAGAATATTAAAATTAACAGTAAATTCAGGGGAAAGTGTAAAAGTAAAATCATTCAGGAATATTCCCTATTCTCACAATGGTATAAAAGCGTTTCAATATAAGTGTAAAAATTATCATATGTGTAAATATCTATACTATACTTGTTTGAAATTTTAATGACTTGAGAAAGATAATTAATTTGTTTTTGTTTTTGAAATTAAAAAAGTTTAGTTTTCAAGTTTTCATTTCTTTTTATTTATAAATTAAATACCCTATACCATAAGTTAATCAGTGCTCTAAAATAAGATAGTGAATAAGGTTTATTATTTCTTGTGTGTGACCAAATAACTTCAAACGACACGACCCTGAGAGGGAGTCTGACTAGAGCTAGTATTTTTTATCTAAAGTGTATTTATTACAAACCAATCTTTTAAGATTTAGGAAAGTTAGCGTATTTCCTATTTCTTGTCCACGTATACGCGCAAAGTTATTAAGGGCAAACTCAAATTAAAAATTTTAAAAACGATTGCGCGTGTGCGGCGTGGCAATGTGTTGGTTCATCAGTCTAATCTAATCTATATTTATTGAGGCGAAGTTAGGACCATTGGGTCCTCTCTTCCACTTAACCTCGTCTAGGCTTAACCTACGAATTTTTCCGACTAAATTTACAAATATTTAAATAAAAATGATTTTATCAAAATTAATTATAGCCTATGTTACTCAGGGATAGTGAAGCTTTTTATTAGTAAAACCATTTTTTCTTAACGGCTAGTACACTGGTTGCCGCGCGCGCAGCTGCTTGGGCCTACTGTACATTTTCCGGATATTTTATGTAAACAGTTAATGGTCACCACGCCGCGTATTCAGTAACGGCTGTTTACATTACTACTGGTTACCATAACAACCTAACAGCTGATTGAACAAATAACGTCAAACTGAGCAAAGCTTACGTTTAGTCTAACAAATAAATACAGTCTGTATAAAGCCACGTCAATCAAAACGTTTGTTATGCTTTGAATGCGGAATTCAGAGCAAATATTTCCGCGGCAAAGGCTGTGCAGTGCCAGGACGAAACCGTACAGCTGTCTGCAATCGTACGAACCTTTCATCGTAGTTGCAGGAAGTTGATGGTAAACATAAAACTACAATTCATAGATTACAAAAATGATAAACTATAAAATTGTCATTAAAAGGTAACCATGTTCTAAAAAACATTTGTTTGTTTTTATTTTATTTGTTTATAGATGTTCGGTTTTACTTATTAATTAGAAATAATACGACCACGCAGCTGAACCGCTGACGTGAGTTGAGCGAATTTCCGAAATTAAGTATATATGTTTTAAGGTTTCAATCTACTATTTGGGAAATTGATCTGGGAATAGCAGCCTATCTGTACGAAATATATTATTTCAGTATGTTTACACTCAGGGTTACGCCTGTAACCTCTAGTTTCCGCCTTTACGAAGCTGCTCTATATTTGCTTGCTGAAGAATGAATCGCACACAAACTCAATGCCAGCGTACAGCTCTGCCACTTAGAAGAGTTTTTATAAAAAATTTCAAAAGACAAAAATGTTTATTTCAAAGTGCTTGACCTTCCAAATCGATTTCGTAAATTTTATTTTTTACAAAATTTTCTAAGATGTAGGAGTAGTTGCGTTTAATGAGAAGCTAGTCATGCGACTTAATAATAATAAAATTTACGAAATCGATTTGGAAGCAATGTTTTAGGTCAAGCACTTTGAAATAAACATTTTTTTTCTCTTGACATTTTTTCTAAAAACTCTTCCTTTTCGAGATATTAGCAACTTTATGTCGATTTATTTCAACAAGTTTAGGGCCGCCATTTTGTTTTGGGTGGTCCGATTGTATTTTCTTTATGTCATTTTCCTAGTCTTAAATATACCTTTAAAATGAGGTATCACATGACCATACTTCCCATTTAAAAATTTTGAGTTGCCCCCAAAATCCCCATTCAAAAGATACTTTGGGTTAAGTTAGTATCGTTCCCCAAAGGATATTTGTTTTTTTAACAAATACAAAAGTTAAAAGGGGTGGGGAGGTGACTTTATAACCACTATGTATACAGATTTCATACAGTTCTTTTTGTACACTAACCATTAAGTCCAAAAAGGATAAAGTTTATTTGATTGTAAATGGCAGGAGCAAAATATATAAATTTGTTTCTATTCATTATTTGAGTGTGAAATAGTATTATTTTAGGATAAACCAAGAGTAGGCCTATATACTGATTCGTTAAATACTGCACTGGTGGTCTGTCACATCCTGTACCGAACACAGATTCGGCAAAGTGTCCCTTATCTGCCAAAGTTATAAAACACTTCGTGAGAAACGTTTATTTCCCTCGCCAAACGCTTACATTCACAAGAAAAATACAACATAATTTGTCATATCTTGGGAGACAAGCCGAAAGATTACATTCTGTAATTTGACAGGGATTTTCACGTCCGAATTTCCCTCGCTTCCCTCGGCAACACTGACGACAACTTTAATTCTGCCACGATATTAAAATGTTTTCACAGATTTTTAATAAAGATTGCAATTGTAAATGTTGGGTATAATATCTTATGATGAGACCTAAGGTTGGATGTGGTAAATGAGCACTCATCATGGTCCCTGGAACATATATATATATATATATATACCGTATATATATATATATATGTGTGTGTGTGTGTGTGTGTGTGTGTGGGTGTGTGTGTGTGTGTGTGTTCGCCCTCTATCGGCCGCATTTTACGTCTGATTTGATCAACATTTGCTAGTTTGCTTCTCAACCTTGCGACCTCAGATTATGTACCGTTTCGCTTCGCTCGCAGCGGATAAACTCGCGCCCGGCCGTCCGCTTAGGATGAGAAGCTGCTCCAAAGTGGATTTAAACTGGGTACTTTTATTGTATTGTATTTTATGTTTTTGATCCATTTTTAGAAACCAATGCAGAATAATCTCCTATATATTTTTTTTAGATAAAACCCCAAAAAGTTCCAGAACGAAAAATCTCAAAATAAAATGTATTAGCTAACGAACTCGTCCGATCGAGTTAAACGGTGTGCGTTAAACAATAAATATAAAACTACCTAAACAATTTTTGCTAAACAAAATTTTAATACATATACTGATAAATACTTTTATTAATTATTTGTAATTTATCTTAATTTAAGTTGACCGGCCTAGTAATGTACTTATAACATCAAAGTTATAATTTGAATGAAAAATGAAACAAATTAAATTTATTTTTATGTGACGTCACTTAAAAAAAATAATATACAGGGTGATTCAGAACCATGCGGCAATTTCTCGGAAGCTCATTCTATAGCTGAAAATAAGAAAAAAGTTAATTTACACATAGGCCCGAAAACGCTTCGTTTTCCAGATATCCGCCACTTTGTTTTTTGTACAAAATAATTCATATCTAGAGAAAAAATGACTGATTGAGTTCAAACTTGGCATGACCAACCTAACAATGGTAGGCCTATATCTCAAGAAAAATAAGCTATTAAATCTAGTCGTGCGTTTCAAAATGGCGGCTGTTTGAAAATTTCACACCTAAATTACTCAAAACCTGTACATTTTAACGAACAAATTCAAGACACCTTTTGATTCCCTATCAAATGGTCCCACTGTGAAAACAATCGAATGAAGGCTAATAGCTAAGTTAAAGATAGTAACAGATATAGGCCTATACATACAATATTGCTATGATTACTGTATTGGTATAGGATGCCGGGTTGAACAAATTAATAACATAACTTAACTATAATCCTTCATCCGATTGTTTTCACCGTGAAACTATCCGATAGGGAATCAAAATTTCTATAAAAAAGGTCTTGACATTTTTTGTTAAAATGTACGGTTTTAAATAATTTAGGTTTGAAATTTTCAAACAGCTGCCATTTTTAAACGCATTTTTCTATATAATCGCTTATTTTTCTTGAGATATATAGTTAGGTTAAACTTCATGCCAAATTTGAACTCAATCAGTAAAACATTTCTTTAGATATGAATTGTTTTGTACAAAAAACAAAATGGTGGATATCTGGAAAACGTAGCGTTTTTGGGCCCATGTTTATAAGAACTTTTTTTCATATTTTTAGCTGTAGAATGAGCTTCCGAGAGATTGCCCCATAGTTCTGAATCACCCTGTACGTATGAATAATAAATAATAATAATGTATGAATGTATGAATAATAAATAATGTATGAATTTAGACATTGATCCCGAATAGTGAATGTCATGTCTAATTAGGTTTTAAACTCTTTAAAATTCTTCAAAAACGACTAATTCTTCTCCTTTTAAACCCGGCTGAAATATGCCTTATGGGACACGGATTTCAAAATTAATATTAACCTAAAATGTTTGCGATGTGAAAAATATTGCTGTTTAAGTTTAAACCAATTGTTTAAATTAACACGTTTGCTCGTTGTGTTGGTCTGTTTCACCCTGGGCTTTTGTAAAGCACAAACGAAATTCAATTATTTCTCTTGCAATTTTTGCGAGCTAAGAAAATACTGGGGTTAATGAAATGAAACGACAGTTTACAAAACCGTTTAACAATAGACAAGACATAAATTATAGATAGCTAGATGTAAAGATAGTTAATATTGTTGCAACAAATACGTAACATAATATTTATAATTCACATTTAATCAGTTGTAATATCAGTTTATGTAACCGCCTTATCGTGGACCCAAACTTGCTCCGTTACTATCGACGTCTGACTAGACAAACATATGTCAGTCGAAGGAGTGGACAAGAGATCGTTTTTGGATGTATATATATATATATACGGAATATTGGAATAAACTTTGAGGTCAGTTTAGAATTAGAATTAGAATTAGAATTAGGTCTCTTAACCAGATTTTTTGCGTCAAAGTTATGCAAAATTTACGAATCACGCTGAGAATAAAAACATTTAACAGTGTTAATTTTCATTTCAATATAACTGCACATTTTAATAAATCTAAGCAGCCTACAAAAAATGAAACTTCGTAAATTTGAATATAGGAAAGGGTTTTAATTTTGTGGTTTTGGGAAAAGATTATGCACGCCTGATTAAAGTTTAGCTGGAAAGCACTTATTGCAGTCATTCCTTTAGTGCGATTTCCGAAAAAAATCTACCCAGTTTTTCGTTTTAAAGCCCATACAAAGCAAAATAATTCGACCACGCAGCTGAACCGCTAACGTGAGTTGAGCAAATTTCCAAAATTAAGTTTATAGGACTATGTTTTACGGTTTCAACCAACAATTTGGGAAATAGGTCTATCCACGACGGTGCTGAATAACTGCAAAATGGTTCGCACGACATTCCGAATATTGGGAGTATCTTCAATACACAAAGCATTGCGTGCTTCGCTCGCCAACCCCCGTATTCGGAGTATATTCAATACACAATGCATTGCGTGCTTCACACGCCAACCCCACGGTAGAATCCACCACATGGCTTTGGACTTGGTACTTCTATGGTATTTTACGTTTTGATCGATTTTGGAGAAACCAAGCGAGCTATATGCATATAGGTTATAGCTTATAGCTATAAGGTAAGCGATAATAACATCCTAAATTTATATTTGTAGAACAAACTCAAAAACAAATTCATTCTCGTAGGAAAAATACCCAAAACTAGTTACTTCCGGTCAAAAAACGTGCATCCGATTGTTGTTGTTTTTTTTTTTTTTTTTTTTTTTTTTTTTGATAACGAACTCGTCCGAGAGACGTAGATAACCAACATGTGTACCAAATTTGAACCAAATCAAACTTAAAAAGCTGCCGCTAGGGTGCGAACACATATATACATATATTTGTAGCCACGATGGCCGTGGTTGTTAAGGCGTCATTGCTTTATCAATCGTCATGGCAACCATCAATGGAAAAGTTCCGGGTTCAATTCCCATTGACCCCTAATAATTTTCTAAATGGTTTCTTAACAGACATTATTGGCTGTGGTTCGGATTCCACGTAAAACTGTAGGTCCCGTCTTCATTAGCGTTAAGTGCAAAACAGCAGGACGTTAAACACCAAAAAAAATTTATACATATATATAAATGATTTTTAATGACATCCCAAAACGTGTTCTGGGGACCATGATCGATGTTCATTTGCTACTCCCGACCTTAGATCTTACCATAAGGGTCACTGCAATAGCTCATTTTCCTAATGGAAATTCGCTAATAATTCGACCACGCAGCTAAACCTCTGACGTGAGTAGAGCGAATTTCCTAAATTGAGTTTATATATATTAGGCTTTCATCCAACTATTTTGGAAATTGATCTACTCACGAAGGCTCTGAACAGCTGTACGAAATATATTACTGGAATGTGTTTGCACCTAAGCCTGCAGCTTCGACTCACGCGCTCCTTCGTTCCGCTCGCAGCGTACAAACTCGGCAGTCGGTCCCCACGTGGTATGGAACCGGGTGCTTTTGCGTTTTGGTCGATTTCGGGGGAACCAAGCGAGCTACAAGGTCGTGTAAAAAGGAAAAATGTGCAGAATAATATCATATATTTATTTTTAAATAGTTACTTCCGGTTGTTGGACTTTTTTGGCTAACGAACTCGCCCGAGAGACTTAGACGACCAACGTGATTTGATTTGGACCAAATTGGACCTAAAATGCGGCCACTAAAGTGCGAACACATATATATAGATATATATATATATAATTTTTAATGACACCCCTGAACGTGTTCTGGGGACCATGTTCGGTGCTCATTTACTACTCCCGATCTTAGATCTCACCAAAAGGGTCACTGCAATAGCTCATCTTTCCTACGGAAATTCGCTAATAAAGGAGAAAATTCTGTGGGTACGTGTGATCCAATTTGTATGAGTGTTCGCTATGCACTCTATGTTTGGTGGGTCAAGGGGGGCCAAATTTTGAACAGCCATTAATAGCCCGTTTGATTTCCTATCGAATGGTATACCTTTCTAAATGATCGTAAACAGGGTAACAGTAACACAGCGCTCATTAACGTGGATGCATTCCAATAATTCGGCCTACCACTGTCAGCAATTCGCACTAATGGACGCTGTTTACTTGATTTAAGGGGAGTCCGAACGCCATAAGACCGTAATGTTACATTTATGTCATGTGGCTGATAATCTATTCAAACGCAGCATCTTCTGATCAGGAAGACGATACGTTATCCACTAGACCAAGGCTTGATTAAAGATAACTGGCAAACTAACAATACTTCAGTTACTTTAATATCGGTTTAAATATTACGTGTAAGCGAAAATATAGTTTATCAGCACCATCTAGGAGCGGTTACAAGTTTGCTCGGTTCTTATTAAGTTAGTCTGTATAGTTTGTATTCATGAGAGGTTTATAATTATTTAGCTTGGTACTAAGTTAGTCTGTATAGTGTGTATTCGTGAGGGTTTAGAATAACATGTGAAAGGTCTACTATATACAACAACACAATAGTAATTTAATTTATCTGTTATTCGTTAATATTTGGGAAGCTTCACTTACGAATCTTAATTATCAAAATTACAAATATATCACAGTACTAAACTTACATTACTTGATACACATCTTATCTAGATTATATATGGTAAAATAATTAAAGACACAATTTGCAGTAAAAGAAATCTAGATTCTTTAATCAACAAGTAAAAGAATTATATTCAACATTAGTTAAGATCGTTTTGATATAAAATACCAATTATAAGTGTATTTATAGTTCAATAAATATTGTTCTTTATTGTTGATTGGTTAACGAAACAAGCAAACTTTATCTCGGTGGGGTTAGTGCCGTCTTTTCCCAAGTTTAATTTGATATCCTAATGGAAGAAATATTATAATACATAGTTTTATTAATAGAAACAAAAGGTAGAGAAAATAGTAAATCGTTATTAGTAAGTAGCAAATTTGTATGATATAGTTATGGGTGAATGAAATTATGTAATAGGGAATGCTTAGTTCATAGTTCTTATCACAATGATACGTTGTTTGAACGTGAAATAATGTTCGTTGGGTTCTAGTTTATATTAATGTTTGTGTGTTTGTGTGTTAATGTTTTATTAGAGTTTGTGTGGTTTCACCACTAGGCCTAATATGTAAAAAGAAGACCGTAACCTATATGTAATTAGAATGGCCTCACCAAAATTTTATCGATTCTTCTTTATCGTTTTAACTTGGAATTGGGTTATATTTAATCAGATCTGTATCTTCGGTTCTTCTTCCAATCTTGTTGGTCGTCTTAAATGGTTAAATTGGGTCCGAAAATATCTAATTTATGAAATTGTGTAGCACAAACCAATTCAGCAACTGCTTACTTTGGCAGCTTTTACAAGAATAATCATTTTTTCACTGTTGTTACACTCCGGAACTTTTATACACTTGCCTACTAAATATACACTTCGGGTGGTGGTGTTTGTAAGAGTTTATGAATGAAATGGTTAAACAAATTTCTCTTTTCGAGTATAAAATTGTTTTTTGAAAAGTGCAATCACTAAAAGAATAATTAATAGTTATTTTATAGTGGGAAATAATAGATAAATTGAATAAAATACTAAAATAACTCCATATTACTGGTACCTCTTTTATAATCTAGTTTTTTTTATGTTCAAAACCTAAAGAAACTAAATCGTCTGATGTAAATCCACGAACCAATCACAGGTAAGTTCTTCCGTCGTGGGCGTGGCTACCGAAAGAAGATGTCTTCGGCAGTACGTTGTAAATGATTTTATAAGTTGGTTTTCCAATTGTCCCGTTCTAACGGTGTATATTTGTTAATTTCGTCAAAGACTTTTTGTGTGTAAAAGGGTTTATTCTGTTTATAGACTATGTCGGTTTTTCTTCAGAGTTTATGGTTTTCATGTAAATTGAATTTTAATGACGGTTTCCGCTTTAAACTTATTATTCGTTAGACGAAAGTCTTGACTTTCAAATAGAGATAATTAATGAATAATTTAATATTAGATTAAGGTATTAATTTTCTTAGATTGATATAATAATTTTGCGTGATTTTGATATGAGAATTGAATGTCGAAAATATCGGGAAGTAATTTTAATTGGTTTATTTCAGTTTCGAAAACCGGGTTAGTTAACAATTTATATCTTTTTCCGGAAGTTCGCATATTATCCACTAGGTGTCGTTAGGCTACACTAATCTAATGAATGGCATCTTTCTTCTGGTTGTTTTTTAATAGAACTTTCGATATTCATACATTTAAATTTTAATATATATATTTTGAATTGTTATATATATGATATCATACTTTATGTAAACGTCGCAAATTTCGAGTTTTCCATGCTGCACAAATATTTTTTGAAAAAATAATGTTTTATATGTCAAATTACTCAAATAAGAAAGATGAAATATATAGTAGAAAAATAACACGACAATCTTTGAACAATATAAAATTCAAATTGTAAAAGAAAATCAAAAAAACAGACATCTCCGTCTCTTAATAGTTTGTTTTCATTTTTTCAAGGGCGTATGGGTAAGTTACAATGATGAAAGTTATATAATTTTAAATTGAATAAAACGGAGTACAATAATCAATAAAAATGTTTAACCTGTCTGGGCTCCCCTTAAGGCTGGCAGGAATTAACATATATTTCTGAGTCGACTCCAAGTGGCAGAGCTGTACACTATTAGTGTTGAGTTTGTGTGCGTTTTATTCTTCCGCTAGCAAATATGGAAGGCGGAAACTAGATTATGGCAGTAAACGTACTAAAATGCGTATGCGTGACTATGTATGGTAGTATGTGTTATTAAACACAGCTTTCTCTCACACATTGAACTGCGTGAAATTTAAAATTCCTGTTTAAAAATGTAAACATTATGGACAAAATTAGGGATTTTATGGACAAATGTTGGGGATATTGTGTGTCTATTTCGATCTCTTTCTTACATTACGTACAGCTACCCCCACCACCCAACTTAGATCCAAGTGCCTCTGTCCTAATCAGTCATCATTTCCGTAAAAATAACACAATATACAATAATAGGTTTGCATTGGCATCAGCATGGGTCACTGCCGGAGTTAGCGAGCGAAGATAAGTGTTGTCTAAACAGATCGCAAATTACACTACACATCCATTTCCAAGCAGTCAGTAATTCATTTTAAAAGATAACTTATGTCGGGGTAGAACGCTCACGAATATTTCGTCAACTTGGTTTAGTGAACATTCAGGAAAAACAAACCAACAAAACTTTGACTCGCCTACAGCGTGGTTTCGGGAAATAATGGAAACAGAAATGTGGATTAAAAACAGGACTTCTAGAAGAGTTGTCGCAGGAAATATAAAAATTAATTACTAAACAAGGAAAAGCTCAATTCCTCTTTTTCTCGTATTAAAGTTTTGGGGGAATTTAATTTGACGAGGATTTTTTTGCGAGTGGATTGACTGTTGTTTGTTTTATGAATGCCAACGCTCGTCGAGGGCAAGCACCCCCAGAAAATCAAATTTGTTTGAATGTACTCCCTCTTAGAAAATAGAATTGCATTTTTTTATTTACCTTCCCATATTCTGTAAACTTATCTGCCTTATTTTTACCATGAGATATTTGATCTATATATATAAAAGCCAAATACCACTTACTCACTCACTGACTCATCACGAAATCTCAAAAACTACTAAACGGATTGGAACGAAATTTGGTATGTAGCTTCTTCTAGAGCCATAGGTGCTAAATAAGAAAAGTTAACAAAATATTCGAAATTTTAGGGGGGTTTGGGGGGGTCAAAGTTTTTAAATCAAGATTTCTCAAAAACTACTGAACGGATTGGAACGAAATTTGGTATGTAGCTTCCTCTAGGGACATACGTGCTCACTAAGAAAGAGTTTAAAAAAATTCAAAATTTTAGGTTGTTTGGGGGGGTCAAAGTTACTAAAAATCCCCATAAAAATACGTATTATAATATATTTATTGATATATTTTCTTTGTTAATATACATTTAACTTTGATTTCTCTATCATAATATATACTATTTATGAGATAGATATTCCAATTAAAACAAAATCCCCAGGTCAAAATGGCTGCCGTTCAAAAATACAGTTCTAAAAGATGTCACATGGAGGTGCTTCCATGGTCTGAAAAATCAATGTCAGGGTTTCACTACAACTGCAACACCGATTATCACAAAGACAAAACAATTGAACTAGGTCCTATGACGACATGTAAATAGTGTACAGCTATGAAGTGGTATAAATGACATGGTTTAGAACCTACGATTCATATCCTTATGACACACAAAATTACCATCATTTGTCGCATTTATTTCACCAAAATAATTATGCAATAGCGAAGCATTGCCGGGTCAGCTAGTTATGTATAATTATTATTTGATGTATAATGTAAATCTATAAAATTAAAAATTCTAAACACATACAATGAGTGCATCTCTGAATTTACATTATAAGTACATTAAATTAAATGATGTAAATGTATCCACACGCATGCGACTTCGTCTTTAATTTTCAAAACAACTTCCTTTTCAACTTCAATTTATAGTCCACTGTATGAGGTTCGGAATTCTTTAAGAAAAGACCGTTTGAAGTGAAATTTGAACAGTAATTAGAGAATGGTTCAAGGAACAAAAGTGAGTTAATGCCGAACCGGGATTTTACACTGGTTGTGGATTTCAACCTTTATCGGGGGTGAAAATAATGATTTTTTTTTTTAAATAGCCACAGAAATATATAGAATTTTAAGACAAATTAATAAAGAAACACACCAAAACTAATAGAATGGTTTAACAGTAATTATATAAAAAGTTATGTGCAAAACATACTCAACATTTTATTGTTTCTAAATTTTAATTGCACAATTACACATTCATACTCTCTTGCACACACAAACCACACATACATTCAGTCTCTCACACATCCTCACACAGGACATTGTTCCACCACACGACCACATCCAACAAGCCCTCCGCATCGTCCCTGCTCAATAGCCAGTCCTTTAGCAGGATCAAATACTTGATTAGAGTACTGCATTTTTTTATTTTGCTTGGAAGTTTATTGAGGAGTCTAGCAGTAATTATTACAGCGAAGAAATTTAAATTGTTAACTTTGCTTTGGGTACTTTAACTTTGCTTTCACATCTTAAATAAACGGTACCAGAAACTTTCACATATAGTGCAGTAAAAATAAATTATGACCTGGGCAAAATTGCAACACAAATGATTCTTTTTGCATTATACTGTGAGAAGTGTCTATTTTAACATACTCAAAATCCCCATTAATCCCAGTTCAGGAAATCAGTCAAAATCCAAGATGGCGGCTAAATGTTTAATTGTTTGTTTAAAAATTTATAAATTGGTTATTTATGATGTTATTTTAATGAAATTTGGCAGAAATGTTAAAAATATAAGGATAAAAGTATAAAAAAATAACATCTGAGTTTACTTAATTTTTTTCACAATGGCGGAAATTTAAATATTTAGGTGATTTGTCTTGAAATATTTAAATGGCCGCCATTTAAAAAAAGTGCACTCAAAGTAGGTATTATTATGTACTACAGCATGCCATTTACATTGTACTTTTGTATTACCTTCATAAGAATCGTTAAATAATAATTCATTTTTATAATTTTATATATTTTACATTTCGTTATACATATTGTTTATTTACAGATATAGTTGAGGACCATGGAAGGGTGATACGAATTGTATAATTTGCAAGAAAGGCACTTAAGGAACAGACAGTGTAGTGTTACAAGCAAAAGGTGCAAGTGCTATCAATGTATGCAGTCCAACCAGAGGAAGTGATGGTGTAGCAGTTAAAGGGTGTAGAGTACATATTTACTGTCGTAAAAGGTTTACTGACAAGAGAAAATGCAATGCAGAGTCAGATGTTGCAAGTGTTAAGAGGACCAGTCGCTTGACTACACAAACTTATAATTATAAAATTCACTTCCTCTTTTGTGGAACAATTGTACATTTCCAAGTGATAAAGGAGAGAGATCTGTCATCTTTGACAATTTACTCGAAACATATGACAATATAATAGAAGGTAGCATATATTTGAAGGATTTAGAATCCAATGAATATCTGAAAGAAGTTTGTGATGTATTAGATTCTAAGCAGAGTGAGCTAAGATCTTCCTCAAGAACCGCCTTCTTTGTCTTGAATATCAATCTGCAGTAGCTACTATTCGTAAACTCGTCACTGCAGATCGTTTAGGATCATTTCCAATTCAACTTGAAGCCTTGCCCATTTTTGCAGCATCTGGGCATACGAATTACACAAAATCAATTTACCTTCACTTACATAACATGACAGAACTTCAAAACACTCATCATGAAATCTATGCCGTTTTCATTAGAGGTAGTCATGTGATACGACGTACTGATAAAATATTGGCGGGATCGCCAGCAGATTTGGTAATTGAGCAGTGTTTAATGAGGTCACGCAAGACAAATGGAGGTCTCACCAGAGGTAGTGGTATGTCCGAAATACAAAAAATTACTTGGATGTTGTTAATGCCTGTGTGTTCAGAATACAATAACTCAATGCAGAAGTTAACAAACGTTGACGAGTCTAGTGAACAGCATAAAGATTTGACGCAATCACGAAAGAAATGAGACAAGAAAGGTTCAGGTAAGATACTTCAGCTACTGAGATCAATTTCACCTTATTCAGACGATAAAACTTTGCGAAATATTGTAACTGGTGTTAAACATTTAAAGCCATTGGTATGAAAATTGTGAAGAAGATGAAGGGCCAGGAGGTTTTTTCTTGTAAAATGAAACGAAATGACAAGACAAAAACAATTTCTTCTGTACCATTCATTAAGTTCAAGGAAGTTGAGGCCACTATTGACCCAGCTCTGTTATTTCAGAGATTGATTATAACATCTTCTTCGAAGGAAATTGATCTTGCGAAAGTAATGAAATTTGAACTGTGCTCCTTTTCTCCTGTGTTATTTCAAAGTCCAACGGTATTGTTGAAAGCAGACAAGCCAAAGCTATCAAGGGCGTTGATTACGCTTGTTACTGCAAATAATTCTCAGCCATGTGTAACAGCAGGAGAAGGTGATACGAGTTATGTGCTCGATGGAGGGTCCTTACTGAATCGCCTGCCAACGCATAAAGACAGTACATTCAGGTATATAGCAAAATGCGTCATTTGTGACAGCTAATTATTGGCAAGCAACTGTAGTTTTTGATGGTTATACATCAGAATACTCAATAAAAGACATGATCATGTACGCCGAACAAATTCAATTTTCCCCTCTGTGAACTTCACACCAGATATGACATTCACAGGAAATAAGGAAATGTTTATCACTTGCAAATTATACAAGTCGTATCACCTTCCATGGTCCTCAACTATACCTGTAAATAAACAATAGGTATAACGAAATGTAAAATATATAAAATTATAAAAATATATTTAACGATTCTTATGAAGGTAATACAAAAGTACAATGTAAATGGCTTGCTTTAGTATATAATAATACGTATTTTGAGTACACAACTTTTTTTAAATGGCGGCCACTTAAATATTTCAAAACGAATTACCTAATATTTAAATGATCGCCATTTTGAAAAAAAAATAAGTAAAGTCAGTGGTTACTTTTTTATACTTTTATCTTAGTATTTTAAACACTTTTGCCAAATTTCATTGAAATAACATCATAAATAACAAAGTTATAAATTTTTAGATGAAAATACAAAAGTCAACCGCCATCTTGGATTTTGACTGATTTCCTGGGCCGGGATAAATGGGGATTTTGAATATGTTAAAATAGACACTTTTTACAATAAGATGCAAAAAGAATCATTTGTGTTGCAATTTTGCCCAGGTCAAGGCAATTTTTACACCATTTTGACTGTACTAATACTTTCTCACAAACAAATTTAAATTATTAACACGTTCATTGCTAAGGACGCACATGTGAGCTTGACACTGAACACTATGAGAAGCGGCCGACGCACAGTGCATTGCACGCCAACTCCCGTTTGGGAGTATTTTCAATACAAAGTGAATTGCGTGCTTCGCACGCCAACCCCAGTGTTGTGAATTTTTTCAATACACAGTGCATTGCGTGCTTCGCACGCCAACCCCCGTATTGGGAGTATTTTCAATATGAAATGAACGCGTGCTTCGCACGCCAACCACCGTATTGGAAAAATTTTCAATACAGAGAGCATTGCGTGCTTCGCACGCCAAACCCCGTATTAGGAGTATCTTCAATACAAAGTGTATTGCGTGCTTCGCACGCCAATCCCCGTATTAGGAGAATTTTCAATACAAAATGCATTGCGTGTTTCGCACGCCAGTTTTAAGCCTATGTTAGGAGAGTAACTAACAAATATTATTATCATTATCAAACCAGAATTGTTTGAAAGAAGCGATTTTTTTGCATTAAGGGCTACAAATAAGCCAAATTTTATCAAAATCCTTAGAGCCGTGTTATATAAAAAAAATAATAACTGACTTTTGGGGGCTTTTTGGGCAAAAGATGGTTGTTTTTCAAAATTTTCAAAACTTTTTTTCGTGCATCAGGCCTAATTGACATGTTTGTTGACAAATTTGTTCGAACTCGATCGAATAGTTTTCGCTCTAGCTTTGTATACATAAATACATACAGACAGACATTTTGTAAAAACACTTTTTTGGACTGAGGGGGACTCAAAACGTATATTTCTACCAAAATCTCAACATCGATTTTTTTTATAGTACAGTAAGAAAGTAAAAATAATCATTTCTGCAAAAAACTGAAGAACCTTGACTCCTAATGTAGAATATTTTAAGGACTTTGTAATAGTTATTTACGTACCTTAAGCTGTAAGAGCGCTAATTACAAGCCGAGGGCGAAGTTTGAGGGCACGAGTGCGTAGCACGAGTGCGTTAAAGCCCAAGGCTGTCATGGCGCTTACAGCTTTAGGTACGTACACAACTTTACCACCCCCCCCCCCCC
>JAGFPH010001616.1:37928-48570 GCA_018207615.1 Philaenus spumarius | reverse complement strand
CCCCCCCCCCCCCCCTAAGTCAGCACCCCCCTCTTACAACGAGGCATATAAATAACAATGAGACATTACAACTAAATACACATTTATTATTTTATGAAATGGCAAATATTACAACAAATTACACGAATTTACTTGCTATATATGTTGAAAACACAGTTAGAACAGTTTGCAAAGTATACTCCTGAAGAGTTTGGTGCCATTTCTGTTACAACCTCGATGTTTTTTGTTGTGTTTTTCAAACTTGTAGGCTCTTTCACGGTTTGGTTTTGTTGTCGTTTGGCACCAATTTTGATACTTAATATACGTTTCTTCGTATCTTAGTTTTGACTTAAGTGGTATTACATTACCTACAGCTTTATTAGCACTTTCTTCTATGTCTGAAGGTGTTTGATATAAGCAGTTATGATTATATCATGTTGGCACTGCACAGGCAGAGAGACTCAAGATGGCGGATGTGCCGATTGATGTAAACGTGCAACTTGTAATTAATTATGTTGACATCAAATAAAGATATTGATGTATCTAGTTTCTTTTACTACAGTTATTTCATTAATATAAATCATTAGCAGAACCTCTTAAGAAATACAACATGGTGTCAGAAGTGAAGTGTAAAGGAGTAGATATAACGGAATGAAACAATGTGCTTTGTAAGTAGGAACAATAGCCTAACGTTAGTGTTGAATCTTGTCGCTGAGCAGATAAACGGGGTAAGAAACTAGAAAAAAATCTTTTCGGAAGAAAAAGATCCTTGCTAAAAGTAAAAGGAGAAGCAATACCAAATTAGTATTGCAAAATTTGTCAAGAAAATATGATGAATACGGTATTTCGACCCCCTTCACCTTTGGAGCTAACGGGAAATGTTGCTGAAAATTGGAGAAAATTCAAACAACGATATAACCTATTTATAGAAGCATCAGGCAAAACAAAAGCAGAAGAATCAATGAAAATAGCCATATTATTAAATTTAATTGGTGAAGAAGGGCTAGAAGTGTACAACACTTTTAAATATGACTCAACACAAGACAGTAAAAAACTAGAGACAATCGTTGCTAAATTTGATGCCTATTGCCAACCGATGAAGAATATTGTCTTTGAAAGATACAAATTTTTTAACATTAGTCAAAAAGAAGGACAGACGTTCGACAACTTCTTAACGGAACTGCAGACAGCTGCAAGTACATGTGAATTTATGGAGGAAGAATCCCTAATAAGAGATAGGATCGTTTTAGGGATAAACAACAAGAATCTACAGGAACGAATGTTAAGAGAACCAGACCTAACCTTAAAGAGAGCTACAGAATACTGCAGAGCAGCGGAGGCGAGTCGACTACAAGTAAGAATACTACAAGACAAGTGTGTGGATGAAGTTAAAGTTAAAAAAGTTTTTAATAAAAGTGATAGTAAATCTAGGCCTAATAAGGCAAGTGCTGTGTTTTTGTGCAAAAAGTGTGGCTATAATCATAAACCAAGGTCATGCCCAGCCTTTGGTAAAATCTGCAGCAAGTGCAAGAAATCTAACCATTTTGCTAAATTTTGTAAGAGTGAGTACAAACCTAGACATAAACAGGTTAATGAAGTACAAAAAGATTCTACAACACAAAATTGCTCTATAGAAGATTTGTTTATAAATGTAGTAGGCCTAAATCTTAATTGTAAATTAAGTAGTAGTAAGCCAGATTTAGAAGTTAGTTCAGAAATACAAATTGATAGCATAGGAAACACAACTTCATGGTATGAAACCATTGAACTAGGTGAAAATAAAGTAAAATTTAAAATAGATACAGGGGCAGAAACAAGTATACTACCATTAAAAATATATGAGGAACTTAAATGCAGAAATGTAGGCGAATTGAACAAAACAAATGCCATTTTAACAGCTTTTGGGGGAAATGACAAAATTAAACCCATAGGGACGTACACTGTAAATTGTTCTTCAAGAAATTGTACAAATATAGGAGTCACATTTATGGTAGTAAATGTAAACACTATACCATTGCTAGGGTTGAGTGATTGTCTGAAATTAAAATTGCTAACTAAGATAGGAATAAACTATATTTCTGAACATGTAGACAAAAGTGATGTAATTCAAAAGCATCTAGAAGTTTTTAGTGGAATAGGAAAATTTCCAGGCAAATTAAATATAGAATTAAAAGAAACTGTAGAGCCCAAAATACATCCACCTAGACGTGTACCATTGAGCCTTCATCAAAGACTCAAAGATACACTTAATAACTTAGAAAATAAAGAGATAATAACTCGAGTGACAAAACCAACAGAATGGGTAAATAGCCTAGTAATTGTTGAAAAACCTAACCATTCATTGAGACTATGTTTAGACCCTAAAGACCTAAACAACGCAATTAGGCGAGAACAATATTTAATTCCTAAAGCTGATGAAATAATGTATAGGTTAAGTGGTAAAAATGTTTTTACAGTATTAGATTTAAAAGAAGGTTTTTGGCATATTGAACTAAATGAATCTAGCTCATACTTATGTACGTTTAATACTCCATTTGGGAGATATAGATTTAAGCGATTGCCATATTGGCTATGTTCAGCCCCAGAGATATTCCAGAAAAGAAATATTGACATTTTCGGTGATATAGAAGGCTTTGAAATTTACTTTGATGATTTGATCATTGCTGGTTCTGATGAACAGGATCATGACAGAATATTAAATAAAGTACTACAAAGAGCTAAAGACAATAATGTTAAATTTAATAAAGACAAAATACAATTCAGAGTAAAATCGGTTAGTTTCATAGGACAGATTATTTCACATGATGGAATTAAACCAGATCCTAAACATGTTAAAGCGATATTAGAGATTAAGAAGCCTTCATGTAAAAAAGATATACTGAGATTACTGGGAATGTCAAAATATCTTTCACAATACATACCTAACCTATCAGTGATAACAGCACCCTTGCGAAACTTAACTAGACAAGATGTTAGTTGGCAGTGGCTGCCTGAACATGAATCAGCGCTTAAAGTTTTAAAAGAAAAATTAACCAAAGCTCCAGTATTATCTCTATTTGATAGTTCAAAACCGCTAACACTACAGTGTGATGCATCTAAGGATGGACTTGGTGCTTGTATTTTTCAAGAAGGACATCCTATATCATATGGGTCTAGAAGTTTGACAGAAACAGAACAAAGATATGCACAAATAGAAAAAGAGTTGTTATCTATAACATTTGGTCTAGAAAAATTTCATCAAATAACATATGGTCGATTGATTCATGTTCAGACAGATCACAAACCTTTAATTACTATTGTAAAAAAAGATATTTCTTAGGTATCCTCTAGATTGCAAAGGTTATTGCTTAAGCTAATCAAGTATAATATAAATGTAACATATGTGCCTGGTAAACAAATGTTTTTAGCTGATACTCTATCGAGAGCATTTATAAAAGATCCAGTTAAAGATGATCCGGAATTGAATTATGTTGTTCATTCATTAAGTAAATATTTACCGATGACAACAGAAAGGAAAATAACTTTTGTAAAAGAAACTGAAAAAGATTCAGTCCTTAAGACACTTAAATCTTATGTTTTTAATGGATGGCCAAAATCTAGAAATAAGTGTCCAAATGATGTTCGTTTTTATTTTAATTTACAGGATAACATTATTGTAGAAGAAAATTTGTTGTTTTTAAATGATAAGCTTATAGTACCTAAGTCATTGAAACAATATATGTTGAATTTGATTCATGAGAGTCATTTAGGCATAGGCAAGTGTAAATCACGAGCCAGAGAAGTAATATTTTGGCCTGGAATGTCCAAACATATTGAAGAATTTATACTTAAATGTAAAATCTGTGAAAAGTTTCGTAAAAGTAACTGTAAGGAACCACTAATTAATCATCCACCACCTGATAGGCCTTGGCAGAAATTAGCTACCGATTTATTTCAGTATGGTTCAAATGATTATTTAGTATTAACAGATTATTATTCTCGATGGATAGAAGTAGTAGCTTTAGAAAACAAAACAGCAGGTCAAGTTATTAAAAAACTCAAGTCTATTTTTGCTAGATTTGGTATACCGGATGTCTTGATTTCTGATAATGTGCCTTTTAATAGCATAGAATTTAAAAATTTTGCAAGGGATTGGGATTTTCAAACAATAACTACAAGTCCAATTCACTCTCAGTCTAATGGACTTGCAGAAAAATCTGTTTCAATTATAAAGAATATGCTTAGAAGAGCTCTTGAAAGTAATCAAGACATTCATGTGTCCCTTATGGAATACAGAAATACCTTACTAAGAGATATTAATTTATCTCCAGCTCAGTTAATGCTGAATAGGAGAATAAAAACTAAAATACCAACACTAAATACGTTACTAACAAACAATCATTATGACTTAAACGTAAAAGCTAAACTACTAAACAAAAATGAGAAAATGAAAGTATTGTATGACAGGAATGTTAAAAAGTTACCAGACTTGGAGCCTAAAGATTCAGTTCTAATTCAAAAAGGGAAAATATGGGAAAAAGGTCAAATAATAAAAAAACATAATACCCCAAGGTCATATATAGTAAAACAGGGTGATGGGAGGATAATTAGGAGAAACAGGAAATATTTATTTAAATCTAAAAATAAACCACCTTGTTTTAATAACCCAGAATGTGAGCTTAAAATAAACTCTCCATCTGATAATTCTGACCAAGCTGAAAGTGGTCACAATAACATGAAAGGGTCTCAAGAGTCTCCTAACTTTGAAAACATTCCTAAAGTAGTTACAAGGTCAGGCAGGCTAATAAATAAACCTGACAGACTAAATTTGTAAAAGAAAATTAAAATTAAGAAAGAAAATATTTATTTTTGTTCTAAGTTAAGTGTTTAATTATTCAGTTAATTGTGAATTGTGTTTATTTAAAAGGAAACATGTATTTGATTTGTTTTAAAAAAAAAAAAATGTTTTTATTTGTATAAAAAAAAAAAAAGAAAGGGAGATGTTTGATATAAGCAGTTATGATTATATCATGTTGGCACTGCACAGGCAGAGAGAGTCAAGATGGCGGATGTGCCGATTGATGTAAACGTGCAACTTGTAATTAATTATGTTGACATCAAATAAAGATATTGATGTATCTAGTTTCTTTTACTACAGTTATTTCATTAATATAAATCATTAGCAGAACCTCTTAAGAAATACAACAGAAGGTAGACTTTCTTCAGATTCACTCATTTTCATCAACTATAATAGGCCGTTATATTAAAACAATAAACTGAGGTTACGTTTGTACGAAAACAACAACTCAGTTATGGCAAAATTGATTGTTTCAAATTAAACAGCTGACGCTGACTACTAGCGCTCTTGCGACCACTTCTCGAACTAGTAGCGGGTTGTAATGAAATAACATGCATTATTACATATCATGGAGCTTCTATTACATATCATGCAGCTTGTAAACAAGAACTTTACACGCCGCTCGGGATAGGGACGTTTAACATGGGGTGGGCGGTAAATAAACAAATAACGAAGAGGCAGTACAGAGAGGCGTCGAAACAATGGTAAAAACGGCGCCAGTCTCGTTTTATTTAATTTAAGTCGTATTTTTTTAATTATAATTACTTGTTCGGACATTTGCCATCATTTGTGTGTTAAATGATCAAACACGACGTTTCGGGAATACAAATCAATTCCCGTTCTCAAGTGACTAAAACTAACGGTACATAAACCTAGGCAACTAGGCCTATGTAAGGCCAGGGACACACGGGCCGGCGGAAACGCCGGCCGGTTTTTCCGCCGAATCCGGCGAAGTAGAAGTACATTGAAAGGCATGAGTCAGGACACACTGCGCCCGGACGGCGAAACGGCCGAACCGGCGCCAAAAGCGACCGGCTGTTCCACCGGGTATTCTCTACTTTGCCGGTCAGGCTGTTTAGCCGGTCCACCCCTCCAGCAGTGACTTTTGGTATTATTGAAGGTGTTGGTGGGAATTTCCCTGATTTGTATTGGCAACACTGCCCTTCAGTCGTCGCTCAACCCTCAGAAGTTGGTTGTGTTGTGTTAAATAGTGTCCGAGCGTGTAGTCATGTCTACGGATATAGATATTGATTTATTGATAAGTTTAGTTCATGAAAGACCTGAACTACAGGACAGATCTTTGGAGGTATACAAGGACAAGAACACAGCACGGCTAATTTCTTCCGTCTTGACAGTTTCATTTCTTTCTCACAACTGAAGAGACTTTAATAATAATAATAATAATAAGACTTTTAATAATACATTTACTGCGCAATCCGGCTGTTTACCCGGATCAGTGTGTTCACTCTTTTACATTTCGCCGGATACGGCGAAAAAACCGGCCGGCGATTCCGCCGGCCCGTGTGTCCCTGGCCTAAGGGTGAACAAAGTAAAACTACAAATTATTACTAACCTTAAATATCTACATGATGGATCTCAGAGCTAAGACTGAGAAGTCAAACACACCAACCACAGACACAACGCAATTCATACACTAAGCACACGCAATTGATGGCAAGCGTCTAGTTTACAAGTTGAAGAAAGACTGACAACTGGCCAGAGTATTCAGGCGTGGCCAACAGGAAGGGGTAGTTCCCTATTGTTTCATATAGTGCAGGTGTTTCGCACGTGAACGGGTTATAACACCACGTGGTGATTCTACTGGTAAAAGTTCAGCATTTTTATTAGTCGGTAACATTTCTGTTTTATTATTAATATGGTTATTATAATCAAGTTTTAGTTCTTTTTTTAATAATGGGAGCCATAGTGGCCTAACTTCAATGCTTGTTTGGCTGATAGGGTTGTCCGCTAGTTTTATGTATGAGGCTTCAATTATTTTACGTTTGTAAAGATTACTTTCCCGGTGTATGATTTTTGCCTCTTCCCAATTGAATTTGTGATTTTCGGACCATATATGTTCTGCAATTTTCGATTTATCGACTAGGCCTAACCGTACATTATTTTTGTGTTCTTTTATTCTAATGTTTAAAGGTCTTTTTGTCTCGCCAATATATTGCCTATCACATTCACATTTAATACTGTAAATACAGTTTTTAGAATCCTGTGTGCCATTTTTAGGTTTAGTTTGGACGAGATGTTGGCAAACAGTGTTTTTTGTTTGTTTTAAAAGCAGTACAAATTCTATATTTTCTGGCTACGCGCCTAACATTTTCCGATAATCCCGGCACATATGGGATTGTCATGTACGCTAGAGGTTTATTCTCATCTTTGGACTCTTTCTTTTTGTTATTTTTCGATCTTTTACATTTAGAAATAATGGACTGAGGATATCCGTTAAAACTTAAATCCTGCTCAATACGGGCAAGTTCACTGTTTAAACTATTATTATCAGAACAAATTTTTTAGGCTCTATCAAGTAAGGAATGAACTATTCCTTCTTTGACGGAATTAGGATGATTAGAGTTATAGTTTAAGTAACGACCGGTGTGTGTATTCTTTCTATAGACTGATGTTTTAGAACATCTCTATCTCTCTCAACACACACATCCAGAAAAGCTAATTTATTATTTGCTTCGTTTTCCATGGTTAGGGATATGGAATCAGAAGCGTTGTTAATGGAAGCAAAAAGTTTTCTAATTTATTACAACCATGAGGTCATACAACAAATTGTCGTCCACATATCTAAGCCATACTTTCGGTTTAAATTCGGAAGAATCTATGATTTAAGAGGTATGAACCTCTTCTGTATTACCATCAAAGCCCTAAGATTGGTAATATACGTACCTCCCCAGCAACAGATCCAATACTCTAACCTACTATGGACCATGGAAAAATACATTTTCCTTAAGTTACTTCCCGAGACGACATATTATGTGAAAAAATACACGTAAAATATTGTTTAATTTAGAATTTAAATTAGCAATGTGCATTATCCACTGTATGCGGTCATACAAAACCACTCCCAAATACTTACATGAAGACTGTTGTTTTATTTCAATGCATGAACAGCACACTGAATTTCCAGCTATACAATCCATACATTGATAAGTTGTAACGTAGGGGCTGTGAATGTAGACTCTCCTCTCAGATTAAAATTGATATAAAAACTTGTATCCTTATTTACAACCCCATAATGTTTGGAAAACCACCATGTCAGAACATTAAGATCAGCTTCCATAGTAGTTTGCACTTCTTGCATCGTGTTAAAAGAGTCAAAAGAGTGCAGTTTTACTTGTTAAAAGATTATAACACATCATGAATGTTCCACAATTTAGAATAAAGTTTATTCTACATGCTTAAACTATCTACATGCTAACACAACTTAGGTACATCAATAATTTTCAAAAATTTTCATATTGAGCACCACAAAGAGTGGTTTTTAAAATTAACGTTCTTATACATCGTAAGTCATGTTGCAGGACTTAAAACAATCTTCATTCGACACATTTCAATTCGATTTATTTTTTACATAAAACTACAAAACAAAAATGCATTCTATTACGAAAAAATCTGTTTTACTTCCGGTCGAAAACATGCTTTCGGTTGTTGGATTCTTTTGCAAAGGAACTCGTCTGAACAACTTAGTAAAATAATGTGTGCACCAAATTTACACCAAATCGAACGAAAAATACGGCCATTAGAATTAGAGTACGAACACATACCTCCATTTTTTAGTGATACCCCAAAAACGTGATCTAGGGACTATGATCGTTGCTCATTAACTACGGTGGGAAATTCACTAATAACTGTTAATGGCCTTTAGCTTAGAAATAATAAAGTAAAGGTGGGTTTTAAATACCCAGTACATTAGACTATAAACTACTAGCTGGCCCGACCCGGCTTTGCACGGATAGACAAATCAACCTGATACTAATAATTAGCCCAAGTGTTTTAGTTCATTGTAAAAAAAAAAATGTTCATTGTAGGCCTAACCTAAAATTATATTCAGTTTTTGATCCAAATCAGTTGTTGATCAAAATCAGCTGTTTTAAGCTTTTCATACGAACAGCTGTTTTTTGTGCCCATGATAAAATCAAAAGAAATCTTTCTTCTTCTTCCTTAAGATTGACCTTCCATAAGATTAACATTGAAACTTTGAGGGCCACTGGGGCGTAGCCCTTATCACTAAGGTGTATGAAAAATAGATGTTAGCCGATTCTCAGACCTACTCAATATACTCACAAAATTTCATGAGAATCGGTCAAGCCGTTTCGGAGGAGTACGGGAACGAACATTGTGACACGAGAATTTTATATAAGATAAGATAAGATAATGTTGACTTTTCTTGCTAAAAAACTTTATGTGTTGAAAAAACATGTTTTTTATATAAATAAAATTACGCTCTCTAAACTTGTTATTTTCCCGGTTTTCACACGGACAATACAAACACTACAAAGCTCCTTTCAGATGTTTAATCTATATAATTATAAAATAAGCCAAATCCACTGACTCACTAATCACGATTTCTCAAAAACTACTGAACGGATTGAAACTAAATTTGGTATGTAACTTCATCTAGGACCATAGGTGCTCACTAAGAAAAGTTTTCAAAAAATTCGAAATTTTAGGGGGGTTTGGGTGGGGTCAAAGTTACTAAATCACGATTTCTCTAAAACTACTGAATGGATTGGAATGAAACTTGGTATGTAGCTTCCTCTAGGGCCATAGGTGCTCGCTGAGAAAGTGTTAAAAAAAACATTGATTGTGCTTAAGAACACACGTTGGAAGTGATAACTTCTCTGACCGAGTTATATTTTTATCAGTATTAGTATTAGAGTAGAATAACGGTCAACAAATTACACAAGTCAATATATTGTCAAAAAAATATTACATCATACTTTGAAATTGCATAATTATCTATATATATATAAAGATCTCGTGTCACAGTGTTTGTTATCGAACTCCTCCGAAACGGCATCACCGATTTTTATGAATTTTTTTTATATAATTGGTAGGCCTGAGAATGGGTTGTAGGCTATTTGTCATACCCCTTGGTTGATAAGGGTGGCCCTGTCCAGATTTTTTTTACAAATACCACTCACTCACTCATCACGAAATCTCAAAAACCACCGAACGGATTGGAATGAAATTTGTTATGTAGCTTCCTCTAGGACCTTAGGTGCTCGCTAAGAAAGGTTTTCAAAAAATTTGAAATTTTAGGGGGGTTTGTGAGGGTCAAAGTTACTAAACATCCCCATAAGAAATATATTGTGTAATATATTTATTGATATACTAGCTGACCCGTACGGCGTTGCCCGTGGTGGTTGGTATTTTCAGGCTTTTTAACGTAATTGCATTCTTTTTAAGTATTCAGACAGTGAGTGGTATTTGGCTATTATATATATAGAGCTTAAATAATAAAAGCACTATTGTCATAATAATAAAAGATCTGAAATTATGATTTTAGTAACTTTGATCCCCCCAAACCCCTAATAAAATTTCGACATTTTTCATACCCTTTCTTGGTGAGCACTTATGGCCCTAGAGGAAGCTACATACCAAATTTCATTCCAATCCGTTCGGTAGTTTTGAAGAAATCGTGATTTAATAACTTTGATCCTCCCAAACCCCCCCTAAAATTTCGAATTTTTTTAAACCTTTTCTTAGCGAGCGCCTATGGCCCTAGAGGAAGCTAGATACCAAATTGCATTCCAATCTGTTCGGTAATTTTGGAGAAATCGTGATTTAGACATTTTTACCCCCCAA
>JAGFPH010001616.1:20690-31035 GCA_018207615.1 Philaenus spumarius | reverse complement strand
GGGGGGATCAAAGTTACTAAAATCATAATTTCAGATCTTTTATTATTATGACAATAGTGCTTTTATTATTTAAGATCTATATATATAAAAGCCAAATACCACTCACTGACCACTTAAAAAGAATACAATTACGTTAAAAAGACTGAAAATACCAACAACCACCACGGGCAATGCCATACGGGTCAGCTAATTATTTATAGAACTACACTAAACCAACCACTTAGCATTTAATCACTATTATCCTACCGCAACAAGTATGTCATTAAAACAGTGTTATCGATATAGCTAAACTATAATACCATTATGAAATTAAATTATTCCATATAGATAACCATTATCACGGACTAATTAATTAAGCTTAGTTTTATCCAGATTTTACCCAACAATGTGTTCTGTGTGCAGGGAACGAATCGTAGCTGAACATAGATGAAGGGAAGTCAACTGAAAAGGCCTTCAGGTACGTGAAATTCAATTATTATACATTTTAATTTCGATTGATAAAGTAAGTTGAAGATCAAAATTAAGTACGATAAAAGACAATTTTGAAGCAATTACTTTTTTTTGAGAGAGATGCAACAATTTATGTAAAACTTTACTGTCGATGTCAGAATAATTACACAGGGTGCCCCACGAAGAACGGTATAGATTTTAGGAGCGATTCTACTACTAAATATAACTGCCACATACTTTCTCCCGGTTGAAACTTTATACCTTCCCAAGAAAAGAAACTTTATACCTTTATACTATTCGATCGATTTCGAACAAATTTGCACCAAACATGTCAATTAGGCCTGTATAGATGCACGAAAAAAGGTTTTCACAAATTTTGAAAAACAAGCCCCTTTTTGGGCAAAAAAAACGAAGTCAGTTATTATTATTATTATTATTATTACATAAACGAGAATTTTTAGAAAGATGCAGTTTTTTGCATATGGTAGAGTATATTAAGGGCTACAAATAAGCCAAATTTTATCAAAATCGTTAGAGCTGTTTTTGATAAATTTTGATTTTTATCGGTTTTTTGCCGTTTTTGGGGGAAAACCGCATGAAAAATCAAAAATTAGAAAAAAGGAGGGGCATATTAAAGCATTAGAGTAACTAATAACAAATTTGCACCAAACATTTCAATTAGGCCTGTATAGATTCACAAAAAACGGTTTTGAAATTTTTTTAAAAACAACCCCTTTTTTGGCCAAAAAAAACCCTAACATCAGTTATTATTATTATTACCTAAACGAGAATCTTTAGAAAGATGCGGTTTTTTTTTGCATATGGTAGGGTACATTAAAGGCTAAAAATAAGCCAAATGTTATCAAAATCGTTAGAACCGTTTTTGAGAAATTTAGATTTTTATCGTTTTTGGCCATTTTTGAAGGGTAAAACCTCTAAAAAATCAAAAATTTGAGAAAATGAAAAACCACTGGAAATATTCCAGAACTACATCTACATACCAAATTTCATCAAAATCGCACCGTTGGTATGGTCTCCAGCTTTGTACACATCCTAACAGACACGCGGACAGACATCACCAAAAAAAACACTTTTTTCGGTTCAGGGAGCAACAAAACTGATAATTCCACTAAAAATATTTTTGGGTTCAGGGAGCACCAAAACAGATAGTTTCACTAAAAATACAAATTCGAAAATTTGGACGAAAACAATACTTTCTCCATATACTACGTATAGGGGGGAGGAAGTAAAAAGCTGTTGATCGTAGAGAATAATAAACTGATTCTAAATTTGCCAGATTGGTTGCTATGGTAATGAATGTCAACAGTATTTTACTTAGTTTCAAAGTAATGGAAAATCAACATTCTGGAAAATATTATTTTAAATTTTAACATCATCTCTTTTAAATGTAATGAAAATGCTATCCCATGTTGGTAATATTTTTAAATTGTATTTGAATTTTTTAAATCTAGTTATAAAAACATTGACGAAATAATCTTCGTTTTAAAATTAGTAGGCCTACCCTGTACAACCTACAAATGTTTAATATCAACAAAATAAACGGTACCAGGAACTGGCACATACTTTCTCACAAATACATTTAAATTACTAAACAGATTCACTGTGACTTGTAGGGTGGAGTAAGAGAGTTTTTTTATTAAAGTTGGAGATTAACTAATAAATATTATTATTATTATTATCTAGAGAGAAAACTATTCGATCGATTTCGAAAAAAATTTGCACCAAACACGTCAATTAGGTCTTTATAGATGCATGTAAAAAGGTTTTGAAATTTTTTTTAAAACAACCCGCTTTATGGCCAAAAAACCCTAAACAATCAGTTATTATTATTATTATTAGCTAAACGAGAATTTTTAGAAAGATGCGGGTTTTTGTATATGGTAGGGCACATCAAAGGCTACAAATAAGCCAAATTTGATCAAAATCGTTAGAGCCGTTTTTTTATAAAAAAATAATAACAGATTTTTGGGGGGTTTTTTGGCCAAAAATGGGGTTTTTTTCAAAAAATTTCAAAACATTTTTTTCGTGCATCTATACAGGCCTACTGGACATGTCTGGTGCAAATTTGGTTGAAATCAATCGAATAGTTTTCTCTCTAGCTTTGTATACTTTTATTAAAGTAGGCGATTAACTAATAAATATTATTATTATTAGCTAGAGAGTAAACTATTCGATCGATTTCGAACAAATTTGCACCAAATACGTCAATTAGGTCTTTACAGATGCACGTAAAAAGGTTTTGAAAAATTTTGAAAAACAACCCCCTTTATGGCCAAAAAACCCACAAAAATCAGTTATTATTATTATTATTAGCTAAACGAGAATTTTTAGAAAGATGCGGTTTTTTGTATATGGTAGGGCACATTAAAAGCTACAAATAAGCCAAATTTTATCAAAATCGTTAGAGCCGTTTTTTTATAAAACAAAAATTACTGATTTTTTGGGGGTTTTTTGGCCAAAAAGGGGGTTGTTTTTCAAAATTGTTCAAAACCATTTTTCGTGCATCTATACAGGCGTACTGGGCATGTCTTGTGCAAATTTGGTTGAAATCGATGGAATAGTTTTCTCTCTAGCTTTGTATACATACAGACATACATACATACAGACATACATACAGACATACATACAGACATACAGACAGACATTTTGTAAAAACCACTTTTTTGGACTCAGGGGGTCCCAAAACGGATATTTCCACAAAAATCTCAACATCGATTTTTTTTGCGATCACTATACTTTCTCTATACTATAGTATAGTGAGAAAGTAATAATAGCCTGCTTTCATGTTATAACTAGTCAATACACATCTGAAATAAATCATATAGGGGGAAGAAAGTAAAATAGGAAAAAATTCAAATACAAACAGGTCCGGAAATGCTTCTTTTTCGAATTAGCCACTATTTTGTTTTGTTTACTAAACTCTTAACATCTGTGGTAATAGAAAAGATATTGAACTCAAATTTGTTCACGTATTTGTTACGTAACCTTCTACCCTTTACAAAAATCCAGAACGTTCTTTTGTATACTTTTTCAAAGGGGCCCATTTAAATTGACTAATATCAAATATCTCTAAGTTTCTATGATTTTGGGTTTCAACCAACTATTTGGGAAATTGGTCAACTAACAAAGGCGTTGATCGGCTGCCTTTGTGTACGATACATATTCGTAAAATTTGTTTACATCTAAGCCTAAAGCTTCGTTCGACTCGCAGTGGAAAAACTCGCTTTACGAATTTACACCTCGACCTTGCGGCCTCGGGTTCTGGTGTTACAAAATTTTACAAAAAAAAAATATTAAGAAACCAAAAAAAAGTTAATTTTAAAAAACAAAACTGTTTTTTCCGTAACTCAAAAGATAACCGAGTTGTCTGTTAAAAATTCAAAACACAATTTCTAGGTATTGTCTATAACAATACAGAAACTACAACAATAGTACAGAAAGAATAAGCTCCTACTTTTTTTATAAAACACCAACAAAGATCCATTCTTGTGCGAGAAATATCAAAAGAAAATTTACGTCTAGTTAAAAAGAACTTGGTTTCGGTTATTATATTTTTGGCTAAAGATCTCGTAAAATTCTAACGTTAGAGTACGAATACTTATATAATATATAATGGGATATATATAATACTACCTGGCCCGATCCGGCTTTGCACGGATAGACAAATCAAAGTTAAATGTATATTAACAAAAAATATATCAATAAATATATTATATTATGTATTTCTTATGGAGGATTTTAGTAACTCTCACTTCCCCCCCCAAAACCCCCCTATAATTTCGAATTTATAGAAAACCTTTCTTAGCGAGCACCTAGGGCCCTAGAGAAAGCTACATACCAAATTTCGTTCCAATCCGTTCAGTAGTTTTTGAGAAATCGTGATCAGTTTGTCAGTGGGTTTGGCTTTTATACAGGATGACAATTAATTCTTGAGACGGTTTAATATTTCGTACATAAGGAAAATTTTAAGGTAGCGATTGAGGTACCTACTCTAGGTAAAAATACAATTTTATTAAGATTTCAAAAAAATTATCCGCCATCTTGGATCCGCCATTTTGAATGTAACTTTGTTTTTTTTAAATAGGAAGGTGGTCATGTGATACATCATTTCGATGTAGAATGTCAAGAAAAAACCAAAGGTAAAATTTGCACATCCATATCTTTAACCGTTTAAAAATGACGGCAAAAAACAACGAAATCGTGTTTTCCGATTTTGCCCAATTTTGCTGTACTATTTTTGTTTTAATATTCATTATTACTCTTTTTGGATTCAGAATTAAATAAGCTTTCAAATGATATGCCATACAACGATATTTGGTTAAACCATTCGAAATCAATTATGAAAAAATCAAAATGGCTGTAAGTCAAAAAATTTAAATACTCCCAAATATCGTTGTGTGGCACATCGTTTACAAGCTTATTTAATTCTTAATCCAAAAAGTATATAATAATTAGCATTTTTTTTTTTAAATAGTACAGCAAAATGAAGCAAAATAGGAAAACACGATTTCGTTTTTAATCGGTTAATGATATGATATGCAAATTTCACCGTTGGTTTTCTCTTGAAATTCTACATCGAAATGATGTATCATATGACTACCTTCCCATTTAAAAAAAAAACAAAGTTTCATTCAAAATGGCGGATGCAAGATGGCGGATAATTTTTTTGAAATCTTAATAAAATAGTATTTTTACATAGAGTAGGTTCCTCAGTCACATCTAACTTAAAGTTTTCTTTATATACGAAACATTAAACCGGTTCCAGACTTTTTCTATACCCTGTATACAGTTTCTAATGACACCCTAAAACGTGTTCTGGGGACCATGATCGGTGCTCATTTACGACTCCCGACCTTGCCTCATCATAAGGATCACTGCAATGGCTCATCTTTCACATGGAAATTCGCTTTATCAATATTTAATTAATGGAGCCTCAAACGTAACAACAACACTTAGATTGTATTCGTAAACAGTCGTGCAAAATCGGGTATTTCCGACACCGCGCTCGGTTAGAAATGTCGTTTAAAATGTGTGTATATACAATCCGAAGAAGAATAGGCCTATGAAACTGACTTATTATCACAAAGTGTTAACGATTGGTTCAACATAATCAGCTGGGATGTGACGTCACGCGCACTACAACCATTCTATTACGTAATACACTCAATGCCATAAATGACAGTAATATATCAGATAGGGAAAAACATTAATGACCTTCTTCAAATTGTGTAGCGTATCTAAAACTTACTAATTTTATTTTTCTTCGTCCAACAATTTGTTCAACGTGGCTATCATACTCTTTTAGGATTTCGCGCATTACGAGTGGTTTTGTTTTTAATCTTATTTACCACAAAACAGCACGTAAAGGTTAAAATATGCAATGGCAGACGACCTGTCGATGATTTATAGTAATTCGACCCCGCAGCTGAACCGCTGACTCACGTTTAAAGTTTATATGCTTTAGAGTTTCGATCAACTAGTTGGGAACTTGGTCTACTCACCAGGTGCTGAATAGCTGCCTACGTGTATGATACATGCCCCTGTATACATATATTTTTTCCAAAAACGTGTTCTGGGGACAATGATCGGTGCTCATTATTTTCTCCCGATCTTATGTCTCACCGTAAGAGTCACTGCAATAACTCATTTTCAATTCCGATACCAACAACACAATAAAAAAATACACCATTTAATTGTTTCAAATATACAAACAAATTTAATAAAACTGGAACCACATTTTCAATCTGCCAAAGGTAATCTGATCATTTCTACACCATAAATCAACAGACTGATTAGAAACGGGTTGCCAATAAATATGACAATCGTGACGTCTTGGATTTATTACATTTTCAATCTGCTTGAAATAAAATGGAATTTTGTTGTATATTTCAATACATTAATAATTTGGCGAATTCTCAAACATTGCCAGCCTAATCTATACTAATATTATAAAGAGGTAAAGTTTGTTTGTTTGTTTGTTTGTTTGTTTGTTTGTATGTAGGGGGTAATCTCTAGTGCTACTAAACCGATTGAAAAAATAGTTTTACTTATAAAAAGCTACACTATCCCTGAGTAACATAGGCTACGATTCATTTTGATAAAAACATTTTTTATTTCAATATTTGTAAATTTAGTCGGAAAAATTCTTAAGTTAGGCCTGGAATGATAAACCAACACATGTATTTACATTTATTACCATAGCAACCAATTGAATAAAATAACAGATAATATAGATGATTGCTTCAATATTTCCATTAACAGCTGATTTCAAAATTTGAAGCTATTATTTTTGTATTTCTAGCTTTTAGATTAGGGTTTTAAAGTGTAGACCTGAGCTTTGCTGGTTCTTTTAACTATTATTAACTGCTGTTATAAGATATAAGAAATAATTTGGTTTGAACATTTAACATTATTTACCATCTTAGTTTTGAGGTTATTATTAATACTACAACTTTATTATAAATAAAACATAACGTATGTTTTTAGAAGGTTCCGTTGGGGGTTGGCGTGCGAAGCACGCAGGGGTCTCCCCAAGTAATATTATAAAGACGTAAAATGTTTTGTTTGTTTGTATGTAGGGGGTAATCTCTGGAACTACTGAACCGATAGAAAAAAAAGTTTTACTAATAAAAAAGCTACACTATCCCTGAGTAACATGGGCTATAATTAATTTTGATTAAAATATTTCAATATCCTATTACTTTAAATGAGCAATTCTTGTATCTATCTTTGTTTCTATCTTTGTATCTATCTTTGTATCTGTCACGGATCTCGAAAACGGCTCTAACGAATTCAAAGAAATTTTTTATTTAGGTATAGTTTTGATTTTTAAGTACACCCATATAGTTGTATTTCGTGTAAAAACGTAATTTTTGAGAAAATCTAATTTAAAAGTCGAAATATTTTAACATAGGGTCTTATGGGTTGCCATGTTGGTTACAAAATAACAACGAAATAGTAAATAAAGCGATCAAAACAGCTGTTTATAAACAAGCCAATTTATACTGTTTTATCAGCTGTTCATTGGATAGTTTTTAATTAGTGTTAAAAAACAAGCTAATTTATACTGTTTTAGCACGTTTGAATTAGAATAAATTGAGCCTAATTTAACAATTTATTTTGTCAAAAAAAAAGGTAAACTTGGCAAAGATGGATACATTCTAATTGTCAATTTTGTAATATAGGCCTGGCTCATTTCTGTAATATAGTATTGAGGTTATGTTAATCCTGCAATAATTTGTACTATATTTAGGCCTGGTTTTAAAACTTTAGTTGACAGAAGATAGTAGAACTAGGACTAAAATCGTAATGAAAGTCTCTTACGTTTCTAAATCATGTATTTGAGGTTGTTTGTTTGTTTGTATGTAGGGGGTAATCTCTGGAACTACTGAACCGATTGAAAAAAATAGTTTTACTAATAAAAAGCTACACTATTCCTGAGTAACATTAGCTATAATTAATTTTGATAAAAATATTTCAATATTATTATAATATAATATTATATTTCAATATTTTTGTAAATTTAGTCGGAAAAATCTTAGGTTAGGCCTAGACTGATGTACCAACACATGTATTTACATTTGTATTGCCATAGCAACCGATTGAATAAAACAACAGACAAAACAGCTGTTCGCTCCAATATTTCCATTAACAGCTGATTTTTAACTTTGAAGCGATTATTTGTACTTCTAACTTTTAGGTTAGGTCTTTATTAAAGTGTAGACCTGAGCCTTACTGGTTCTTTTGACCTTTATTATAACTGCTGTTATAAAATATACGAAATAATTTGATTTGAACATTTAACACTATTTACCCCCTTAGCTTTTTGGTTATTATTAACCCTACACCTTTATTATAAAGAAAAGAACATTATTATGAGTATAGAAGGTACCACGGGGTTGGCGTGCGGAGCACGCAGGGGTGTCCCTTAGTTGCTGAATAAATTAATAAATATTTGCATCTTGTCAACTATCCATGTACGTTTTTATATTCAAGAAATCTACAAAAGTATGTTTAATAAAACACGATATCTCTCTATATAAAATAGAAAACCCACTCACTCACTCACTTACTCACTGACTCACTGACTAACTGACTGACTGATCACAGTAATTAAAAAACCATATCACCTAGAAACTTGAAATTTGGTACACATATTGCTCATAGGCACTAGAGGCGCGCTAAGAAAGGATTTTAAAATATTTAGCCTCTAAGGGTTGAAACAACGCATAAAACAATAAATGTTGTTTTTTATATATCTCAAAATCCCTAACGCCTAGCAACGTGAAATTTGGTACACGCATTTGTCATAGGGGCTAGAGGAGCAATAAGAAAGATTTTTTAAATATTTATATTGTAAGGGTTGAAACAACCCCTAAAACCAAAAATATTGTTTGTTATATATCTAAAAAAAATACCTCCTAAGAACGTGAAATTTGGTACACGTATTCGTCATACGAAAGAGGCGCCTTAAGAAAGAATTTTAAACTGTATTACTTTTAAGGGTTGAAACAACTCCTAAAACAATAAGTATTGTTTGTTATAATTTCCTTAAAGCTAGAAAACTAAAATGTGTACATTTATTTTTACATAATACATATAAAAAGTAACCCAGTTTTACATTTTTTCACGTTCTGCTAAGGGGTGAAATGCTGCGGGGATAACAACCCCTAAAACTATTAATATTAATTGAATACCGCCTAGGAACGTGCAATTTGGTACACATATATATTGATCATACTGGCTAGACGCGGAATAAGAAGATATTTTAAAATATTTGGCATTTAGGGGTTGAAGCAACCGCTAAAACAATAAACATTGTGTGTTATACTTTCATTAAAGCTAGAAAGCTGAAATTTTGTACATTTATCGTTTAACGTTGTCTTGTGCGTAAAAAAGTACATCTTTGTACCTAGTAATCATTTCCTGAGTTTGTTTTTTCCACTTACTCTCTCAAAAGTTTCAAGGGTGCCTCCAGACTTTTAGTTCACCCTGTGTAGTGTAGGCTACATATAAATAGGCCTAATATGTAAACTGTTAAACCAAAATTTGATAGAAACCTAGAAAATTGTTGTGCAAAGTTAAATAACATTAAAAGATGACTGATTAGCCTCCTTAGAAGTAAAAAAAAAACGGATATTAGTAAAGTAAACATATCTGTAACTGATTTGTTGTATTTCCGCTCATTTTACCTTGTCTAGGTGCATTAGTATTTAATTAAAGTATTATGTATTGATTGTTGAAAGTGTATAATATCAAAGAGGGTGCCACTAGGGGTAGAATGGTATCATGGGGGGTCATTAAGTATTAAATACATGCTGCCGATTATGCAAAGCAGTGGTGGTTGTATGGCAGTGCAGCGAAAGTAACAACCCTGTGACGTCACAGCGTAGAACCGGCTGGCAGCACGTATCGAGAGGAAGTGCCCTTATACTAGAAATTCTCGCCGGCCTTGATTGGAACGGCTGGACTTCCCGGTTTCTAACAATGTTTAAAAATGCGATACAATGGAAAGAACAGCAAATTCTTAAAATACACGTATAAAATCTGTAAAATTAATACAAAATGGAGGATTCCAAAAAAAGGTTGACCTGCATATTGGAAATAGCTGATGCTATCGCAGTTTAAAAACCACCAAGTTATTCAAAATAGAGAATTCCTTTAAATGAGAGGTTAAACATTTTTCTCTCTTTCTTAAAAGCCGGTAAATCCATCCGTTCCGATATTTTTTTCAATACACTGCATACACAGTGCAGGGGCAGTATACCATGCGTTTTGGAACGAACTTCCTCAACGCGGGTTGCGGTAGGAGTTAACAAATAGAAAATGTAATGCGTAACGAAAAAAGTGTTATTACTGTAATTGGTTGCTATGG
>JAGFPH010001616.1:0-20031 GCA_018207615.1 Philaenus spumarius | reverse complement strand
TTACAAAATGAGGAAGCACAATGTCCATTTCATCGGAGCGTTTCGTGGTCAAATTAACCCATACAGCTATTGAATTAACCCATATAAATTTGTTTTCTTATTTGTCTGTGTGGTACAGCCTTAAACTACACGCATCTAAAATACAATGGATACGGTACGGTGCGCGAGATTTCATTCGAATACCCGCGCAAAAAGTGCCGAACGGGCCATAAGAAGTTTTCACTTCAAAATATAGTATGAAGTTCTAACTTTTAGTCTCTAGTCCCAGTATTTTTCCAGTTTGTAAACAAACGAGTATATACGAATGTGATGAGAAGAAATACAGTAAATGTTGTTTTGTAGCAGTAACTGCTTTGATCTAATATGTCAGATTGCCTGATGTGTTGAGACAGGCAGTTTGAACACATTCTGGCTTGTCAGTCAGCTTCCAGATACGCTGGAGTGAGGTCGTGTTTACCCTGTCTCTTGTGCATCATGGATTTTGAACAACGCATTAAGGCTCAGTTCCAGCATTGTATTTGGATAACCTAATAGAACTCCGATCCAATGCATTATTTCAATCCCCTGGAAATTCGACGATAGTGGCGTGATCTATGGGAGAAACGACGAAAGCGGTGTGTAGCACCAATGCTTTCAATGATTTCTCCCTAGCGCTACCCCGCGGTGCCATCATGCAATACTGTATTTTCCCGACAACCTTTTCTTCGCCCCACAGCCGTCGTATGCATGCATGATCTATTTTATTATTCATGATCTATGGTTCCAGTAAAAGAAAAAGCAACCAGCGCTTCACCCTGTAGCCGTATCTAAACAGTAGAGTATCTTGCAGATGAGCGTTTTGACATTACCTTATTAGCGAATTTCTATTGGAAAAATGAGCTATTGCAATGGCCCTTATGGTAAGACCCAAGGTCGGGAGTAGCAAATGAGCGCCGATCATGGTCCCCAGAACACGTTTTGGGGTGTCATTAAAAATCATATATATATATATATACTGTATGTATATATGTGTTCGCACTCTAGCGGCCCATTTTAAGTCCGATTTGGTTCAAATTTGGAACACATGTTGGTTGTGTATGTCGCTCGGACTAGTTCGTTAGCCAAAAAAATCCAACAATCAGAAGCACGTTTTTTGTCCGGAAGTAACTATTTTTTTAAGATTTTTCCTACGAGAATGGATTTGTTTTTGAGTTTTTTCCACAAATATAAATAAAGGATGTTATTCTGCACATTTTGTTTTTTTACGTGACCTTATAGCTCACTTGGTTCCCCCAAAATCGATGAAAACGTAAAATACCATAGAAGTACCCGGTTCAAAGCCATGTGGAGGATTCTACCGTGGATTTGGCAATGCATTGTGTATTGAAAATACTCCCAATACGAGGGGTGGCGTGCGAAGCCCGCAATGCATTGTATATTGAAAATACTCCCATTACGGGGGTTGGCGCACGAAGCACGCAATGCTTTGTGTGTTGAAGATACTCCCAATACAATTAAACTAAGTCATAAGCTAGTGCGAATTCCTGAACATATACCTAAAACAAACTACTATATTGTACATTCTGGGACATTATGTTCTCGTGTTGGCAACATGGCTAACAACTCAACTTATGAAATAATGGTTTTAATCAAAAAGCTTTATCAGGACCTACCGCACCCAAATCTCTTAAAAAAGTGCCTGCAACAAAGAACGTGGTTTGGACAAAAATTCCCAAAAATGTTTTTGTGAGCTTTCACACCTTTAAATTAGTTGTATATTACTTCTGTTATGAGATTCTATGGTGGGTTTTCAAGTAAATTGGCCATTTACAAACTGCTAAGCCTACAGTTAAGCTCGAAAACAGTAAACACGCTTTTTATTTTGACATTATGCGAATGAAAAAAAACGAACAAAGCTGCCGAAAGCATAAAACGATCAGGCAGAATTGCCAGAAGAAAAAAGCAAATAGACCTGGAGGAAGAAGAGAAGCAGGCAGAGGATCCAGACTATGTGGTTTTAACGATGCCACACTCATGCTAGAAAAGATTTGACTTTTAACGCTAGTTTCCCGAAACTTTATTGTTTATTGACGCAGGTTCATTTTTCTCAGAAACTATTTAAGATAGAAAGATGACATGTTTAGTTATACTTTATACTGTTTTCTACGACGAACACATGCAACATCAAGGCCATATCTTAACATTATCCTAACATAAAAATTGTACATTGTATAAAAAAAGTTTTTTAAAAATTCTTTTAAATAAAATAAAAGTGTATGATCCAGTTTTTGGAAAATAGTCAAACAGTATATGTTTACTTAAAAATGTGTATATAATGTTGTGTTGAAATTTCAAATATGTAGCACTTATACTTTTTGAGAAAAATGCAAAAATTGCAAAAGTTGGAAAATGCATTAAAGTTGCTTATTTTAACATGGGCCGGTAAAGGGGTTACGCGTTCCGCTTAAGGGTCTGCTGTAGTGGCGGCCATCTTGGATTTTTATACCATAAGAGCAATGTTACATTTCAAACCATTTATTTCGTTTATTTTTCATCATAAAATTGTTTGCAAGGTCTCATTTTAAGCACAGTCACAATACGCATCCGTGTTGCATTTTAAATTTTTTTTATTTGTTATGTCATTGAAATTTTGTAAGTACAAAGTTTGAATTTTTTCCCAACACAATAAAAAATTAATAATGAAAAATAATTTGCAAGCCGGATCTGAAATTTTATAAAGAATATTCAGTTTTTTTTCAACACTCAATTACAAAAGATAGACTTATAAAATAGTTTGAAATGAGGCAATGACAAAGCGTTCAGCTGCAAGAAATTGCACTGTTTAGATAGGGATACAGTGAGAAGCGCTTTCTTTTGTTTCCAATTGCTTTCTCGTTTACTGCATCAGACCCTTAATATCTGAAATGAGTCGGTTGAAGACGAGGAACGGTCGGCACGTCCTTCGACCTCAAAAACAGACGAAAACGTGCAAAGTGGCCAAACCTGCGAATGGCTATTCGAGAACTTACCGAAAAACTTATCATCTCGTACGAGTCCATGCAAAGCATTTTAACCGATAAGCACATCAACCTGAGATTTGGAATGGGAAGGCAATCTACTGGGCGGGAAGGGCAATCTACTGGGCGGGAAGGGCAATCTACTGGGCGGGAAGGGCAATCTACTGGGCGGGAAGGGCAATCTACTGGGCGGGAAGGGCATCTACTGGGCGGGAAGGGCAATCTACTGGACGGGAAGGGCATCTACTGGGCGAGAAGGGCGGAAAGTTTTACTTGTCTTGCTTCAGCGTTCCAAAGTCTGTAATTGTGTTATTGATTATCAACTCCTATAAAAGCGTGTGTACTTCCGTACGTACGTGAGTAACATATAATATAACAGCTGATTTCACCCTATATGTTCACCCACTGATTTTACATATTATTATCAAAATCCAATGTAGATTGTACTTTGGGGTTATGTTTACAACTTCAACCGTTATAATTTCTTGTGAAGTTAATTTTTTCAATAAAAGTTATGGAACTAATGTAGGCCTATGATATAACACTTTATAAGATTTTCTTTGAGGTTATAATCTGTATATACAACCTTTTATCATCAATTTATTTGTTTATACAAATTTAAAGAAGAGGTACATATTGGCTTAGCTTCGTAAACATTCGTACTTCTTCGTAAAACATATTCGATTATTAATTTCTTCACTATAATAATGATAACAAGGGCTCTGCCCCTGGACGCTCCGCGTCCCAACCCCGGCTCGGCCTTCGGCCTCAGATGGCTGCTTCGCTTCGCTCGCAGGTGGAAAATTCGATAAAGAATCTCGTTAATCTTTTGCTCGTTTGTACATAGGTGACCGAGCATAAATTAGCTGTTTTATTTGGCAGCTGACTCAAACTCATTAAACATTATCTCCATAAGATTAACATGGGAAATTTGAAGGATTGTATACCGGGGCTCCTTCTCGGGTGAATAGCGGCTGAACGGATGATAATATATAAGACTTGACATATCTGTGAATGATTATGTTCAGTTTTTGATCCAAATTAGCTGTTTTATATATAATAGGTTTGTAACAACCAATGTTTGAATTGAATTAAAATATAGTTAGCATTTTTCGTTGATTTTTGTTTGTGTTTGTTTTTAGTTTGTCAATGTAACCTCAAAAAGGTAATACTACATTTGATACTGATTTGATCCAAATCAGTTGTTGATCAAAATCAGCTGTTTTAAGCTTTTCATACGAACCGCTGTTTTTGTGTCCTTGATAAAATCAAAAGAAATATTTCTTCTTCTTCCTTAAGATTGACCTTCCATAAGATTAACATTGAAACTTTGAGGGCCACTGGGGCGTAGCCCTAATGTCCTAGGACTTCGGTAAATGCTTGATGACATATCTACAGGTAATAAGACACATTTTAAAACAAAAATCATCAAAATCGGTCCATTAGGAGAGGCTGGGCGATTGGAAATAGGTTTTGACCAAATTCTTTTAATATATATAGATTACTTTCAAATCATTTTATTAGATCCATCAATATGAAATAAAAAACAATTAGAAGGTAATATTTGTATCTTTCTTCAAACATATAATACATACATAAATACAAGAATTTAACAAATAGGCCTACAGTTTTATAATCCTTATAATTGTACACATTTACCGAGTTAAAAATCCCCGTCAGCATAATTAAGAAGACCTATATAAACCCTTGTTGTTTTTAAATAGAATTTTTGTTAAATTATGTATTTCTAATGTGTATCTAATTTATCTGCCTGTGATTTTTCACGCGGGCTTACTAGTTACTAACATAAATGTCCATTCATTGTAAATACATTCAATAAACATAAAATGTTGGTTATTCAGTCTAGGCCTAACCTAAAATTATTGTGCGTACGTTTAATTTATTTTACCTGTCTTAACGGCAACATGCGTACAATAATTTTAGGTTAGGCCTAGAATTAAAATTACTTTCTAGGCCTACCTAAAATTATTGTATGTATGTTGCCGTTAGGGCAGGTAAAATAAATTAAATATACACGCAATAATTTTAGGTTAGGCCTCTAGACTGATGAGTGAACATTTTAAGTTTATTGAGTGTATTTCAGCGCTTGACGATAATATCTGACCTACGACGGACGGAACCGATCGTTTCTTAATTTGAATTGATGATCCAAAACACAAGTTCCTTGAATGTATTTCCATAGCGACCAATTTGGTAACGCTTTTTCGTTACTTGTATTTTATACTTGTCATTGCCATAGCAACCAATTAATAACGCTTTTTTCGTTACGCATTACATTTTCTATTTGGTTAACTCCTTCCGCAACCCAAAAATGCATAAGGTCTGAACACATTTTATTCCCCGGTACAAACAGAGGGGTGCTGTAAGTTTAACGTGTGTTCTGTCTTTGGTATCGTAGCTTCCAATCGGATGAACCAATTTCGATCTATTTTTTTTTAATGTGACTTGATCGAGGTGTTCTTAGCTATGATTCAAGCAAATCTATTCAGCCGATCTTGGGTTTTTTAAATGTAAAATTTACTTTAGATTGGTGATGTGTGGTCGGCACATCGTTTTCCGTAACCACAACATTCTCGACCAGACTTCGCCCCTATCCACCACACGAACATAGCCTGCTCGAGTACATCTAGCGCACGTGTTCCATGGGAATACATCACACATTCTGAGAACACAATCGCTGTAAGTATCCGAATAAATTAGAAAAACTATAAAAGAAAACTAATTCCGCTAAATCCATTTACACATACTAAAGAACGTTAATAGGAAAAGTCGCGTCACACGAATTGTAACCAATCAGAAGTCGTTTCGAATGCCGTCTTGTCGGTGAGGTAGTGTTTCAGTTCTGATTTATTACCAGTACAAAGATAGGTTTATACAGGCCTAAGTTGGAGTTTTACTTCAGTCAATGTCAGTACTACAGTTCAGGACGTTAACTCTGCACAGTAAGTAATAGCATAGTGTAAATAGTTAGTGTAAATACATGGTGTGACGAGATACCCGTCCCTTTGGACACACTTCAAGGTGACCTCTTCAAGTGTGCCACCAAAAAGTTTAAATAGGGGCTTCAACTTGATTGACGTGGACAATAAATAATAGTTTTTGAAATTTTGAAAATCACCGCCATTTTCCAAAATGGCGGACAACTTAAAAATTTCTTATAAAACCTTCTAGTTTATATTCCGGTTTTTAGCGAATTTAAACGGGAAAGATGAGCTTTTGCAGTGACCCCTTACGGTGGGACCTAAGGTCGGGAGGGGTCAATGAGCATCGATCATGGTCCCCGGAACACGGTTTGAGGTGTCATTATAAATGTGTTCGCACTTTAACGGCCGCATTTTACGTCCGATTAAGTCGATAATAAGCGATTTCGTCAGCCAAAAAAATTCAACAACCGGAAGAAAACAATGTTTGATATTTTTGTGTTAGAATAATTTTTTGGCGTTTGTATGAAAAAATCAAAATAAACGGTACCAGATATCTGCCACATACTTTCTCCCAGTTGAATCTATAAACATTCCCAAGAGTAGCATAGGAGGTGGTTATTTAGAATTGCAAAAGTAGGAAAATGTTACCATGAAAAATATTGAATGCGTGTAACACACATCCATATTATATTATTATTCTTATTATTTAAACTATTCGATCAATTTCGAACAAATTTGCACCAAACATGTCAATTAGACCTGTATAGATGCATAAAAAAAATTTTTTTGAAAAATTTTGAAAAACAACCCCCTTTTTGGCCAAAAACCCCCAAAAATCTGTTATTATTATTATTATTATTATTATTATTATTATTATTACCTAAACGAGAATTTTTAGAAATATGCGTTTTTTGCATATGGTAGGGTACAGGGCTACAAATAAACCAAATTTTATCAAAATCGTTATAGCCGTTTTTGAGAAGTTTTTATTTTTCTCGTTTTTTTGCCATTTTGGGGGGTAAAACCCCTTAAAAATCCAAAATTTGAAAAATTAAAAAAAAAACCGGAGATATTTCTGAACTACAACTACATACCAAATTTCATCAAAATCGGACCGTTGCTATGGTCTCCAGCTCTGTACACATCCTAACAGACACAAGGACAGACATCACCAAAAATCACTTTTTTAGGTTCAGGAAGCACCAAAACAAATAATTCCACTGAAAATATTTTTAGGTTCTGGGAGCACCAACACAGATAATTCCAATAAACATTCTTTGGGGGTTCAGGGAGCACCAAAACAGGTAATTCCACTAAAAATTCAAATTCGAAAATTTGGACGAAAACAATACTTTCTCCATAAACTACGTAAAGGGTGGAGAAATTAAAAGGTGATTTTTCTGCAAAATTTGTTTTCTTACACGACCTTATAGCCCGCGTGGTTCCTCGCAAAATCAATAAAAACGTAAAATACGATGACAGTACCCGGTTAAAAACCACGTGGGGGATTCTTCCGATCGCGAAGCGAGTATAACCTGTGCGAGCGAAGCGAAGCCGTCAATAATCTGACGAGTTAGACAAAACCTCCAACTACTGGAAGCACCAGACGTACTTTTCTTTAGATTTTCGTACTAGAATGAAATTGTTTTGGAGTTTATCTAAAAAAGAAAAGTGTAGGAGATTATATTGTTTTTTACACGACTTAGATCAGTATTGTTGCCTATTTATTGAGCATATTTATTTATTACCATATTGGTCGTATTGGGAATATTTTCAATACACAATTCATAGCGTGCTTCGCATGCCAACCCCCGTATTGGGAGTATCTTCGATACGCAATGCATTACGCCAAACCCCGTATATAACCCCAAATGTGACTTCATAATTGTATTAAAGTAGGAGAGGGGATAGTACATTAAAGTAGAGAGTAACTAATAAATATTATTATTATTATTACCTAAAGAGAAAACTATTCTATCGATTTCGAACAAATTTGCACCAAACATGTCAATTCCAAGGCGTGTATAGAGTCTTGAGGTTTTAAAAAATTTTGAAAAACAATTTCCTTTTTAGCCAAAATAACCCCAAAATTCAGTTATTATTAATTATTATTATTACTAGCTAAACGAAAAGTTTTATCAAAATCGTAATAGCTGATTTTTTAGGGTTTTTTTGGCCAAAAATTGAGTTTCTTTTTCAAAATTTTTCAAAACCTTTTTTCGTTCAATACATGCCTAATTGACATGTTTAGTGCAAATTTGTTAGAAATTATTCGAATAGTTTTCTCTCTAGCTTTGTATGCATATAGACATACAGACAGACATTTTGTAAAAAACACTTTTTTGGACTCAGGGGGTCCCAAAACGGATATATCCATAAAAATCTTGACGTCGATCGTTTTTGCGATCACTATACTTCTCTATACTATATTATAGTGAGAAAGTAAAAATCTAAATTTTGCAATATCCCTTCTTAGTAAGCGCCTATGATCTCATACCAATATACCTTCAAATTTGCATATTTGTATCTTAAGTAGTTTTCGCTCCACGTTGCTTCTACGACAATCAAAACAAAGCCGCTTCAGGGTGATTCAGGAAGAAATGGAAAAACTTTCAGAAGGTGTTCTACTAGTCAAAATAAAGAAAAAGGTTCCTATAAATATAGGCTCGAAAATGCTTAGTTTTCCAAATACCGCCATTTTGTTATTTGTAAAAAATAATTCCTGGAGAAATTTTTGACTGATTGAGTTCAAACTTGCCATGGAGTTTAACCTAACAATGATGTATCTTAAGAAAAATAATCGATTACATCCAATCACGCGTTTCAAAATTGAGGCTGTTTGAAAATTTCAATCCTAAATCACTCAAAACCGTGCATTTTAGCAGAAAATGTCAAGGCACCATTTTTGTAGCCCTTTTGATTCCCTATCGGATGGTGTAACTGTCAAAACAATTGAATTAATGATAATCGATAAGTTAAAGATAATGACAGCATATTATATGTACATACAATATTGTAGTATATATCTAATTCCGTAAGCCCAAATTTGCAAATGAAATTGTGAGCGAACGGTATTAGGTCGTAGAAAGCTGGGAGAGGTCTCATTTTAGAGGTCTGGGCATGACGTTTAATTTTTGTTAATTGAGTCACGAAAATTTGTTACGGAATAAAATAATTACCATTTAAATAGCATGGGTCTATGTGGGTGTAAATCAGGTAATTTTAGTGTTAAAAACAGGTGATTGTATATAATAAATCCCATTTAAATAGCACGGGAATATAGGTGTAAATCAAGTGATTTTAGTGTTAAAACAGGTGATTGTATATAAATTAGAAAATTCAGCTAACATAACAACACCTGAATGTGCAGTTTTGTGATGTGTATTGTTATTGTAGCTGTGTTTTTGATTCAAAATGAGAATTAAAATCAAAGCTTAGGCTATATGATTAAACACATTATAAAATTATTTCAGCTGTACTTTTTACTGTAATGAATAACGATGGAAGACCACCTCGCAAAGGTAGGCCTTCACGGAGAGGTATTGCTCCTAGAAACATAGCTTATTTATAGAGGCCCATTGCCCCTACACGCCACTAGTATTGTAGTATTTGTAGTACTGTGTTGGCATAATAATGCCGGGTTGAACAAACCTATTATTACACATAATTTAACCATTATCCTTCATCCGATTGTTTTGACAGTTACACCATCTGATAGGAAATCAAAAGGGGAAAAGAGGTTTTAATATTTTTTGTTAAAATTATCGGTTTTTAAATAATTTAGGTTTGAAATTTTCAAACAGCCGCCATTTTGAAACGCATGATTGGATATAATCGCTTATTTTTCTTGAGATAGGAATTATTTTGTAAACAAAAAAACAAAATGGTGGATATCTGTAAAACGAAGCATTTTAGGGTACATGTTTATAGAAAATGTTCTATTTATTTGTACGTAAGGAACCCACTCCAGAAGTTTGGCGTCCTTTTTAAGAAGCACTATATCTATATACATTTACTAGCTGACCCGTACGGCGTTGCCCGTGGTGGTTGGTATTTTCAGTCTTCTTAACGTAATTGTATTCTTTTTAAGTGTTCAGTCAGTGAGTGGTATTTTTCTTTTTTATATATATATATATATATATCTTAAATAATAAAAGCACATTGTCATAATAATAAAAGATCTGAAATTACGATTTTAGTAACTTTGATCTCCCCAAACCCCTCCTAAAATTTCGAAATTTTTCATACCCTTTCTTAGTGAGCACCTATGGCCCTAGAATAAGCTACATACAAAATTTCATTCCAATCCATTCGGTAGATTTGAAGAAATCGTGATTTAATAACTTTGATCCCCAAACCCCCCTAAAATTTCGAATTTTTTCAAACCCTTTCTTAGTGAGCACCTAGGGCCCTAGAGGAAGCTACATACCAAATTTCATTCCAATCCGTTAGGTAGTTTTGAAGAAGTCATTTTTTAATAACTTTGATCCCCCCACAAACCCCCCCCTAAAATTTCGAATTTTTTCAAACCCTTTCTTAGTGAGCACCTATGGACCTAGAGGAAGTTATATACCAAATTTTATTCCAATCCGTTCGGTAGTTTTGAAGAAGTTATTTTTTAATAACTTTGATCCCCCCCCAAACCCCCCCTAAAATTTCGAATTTTTTCAAACCCTTTCTTAGTGAGCACCTATGGCCCTAGAGAAAGCTACATACCAAATTTCATTCCAATCCGTTCGGTAGTTTTTAAGAAGTCATTTTTTAATAACTTTGATCCCCCTAAAACCCCCCTAAAATTTCGAATTTTTTCAAACCCTTTCTTAGTGAGCACCTAGGGTCCTAGAGGAAGCTACATACCAAATTTCATTCCAATCCGTTCGGTAGTTTTTGAGAAATCGTGATGAGTGATTTTGGCTTTTATATATATAGATAGATTAACGAATATCCATAGGAAAGATGAGCTATTGCAGTGGCCCTTATGGTAAGACCAAACATAAGAACACGTTTTGTGGGTGTAATATGGTTTGCACTATGGTTTATATGTATATATGTGTTCGCACTGTAGCAGCCGCAATTGAAGTCCGACTTGGTCCAAATTTTGTACAAATGTTGGTTGTGTATGTCGCTCGGACGAGTTCGTTAGCAAAAAAATCCAACAACCGAAAGCACATTTTTTAAAGAAAGTAACTATTTTTTGAGAGTTTTCCTACAAGAATAAATGTATTCTTAAAGTTTTTTACAAATATAAATGTAGGATGTTATTCTGCACGTTTTGTTTTTTTATGTGACCTTATATCTCGCTTGCTTCCCCCAAAATCGATCAAAACGTAAAATACCATAAAAGTACCCGGTTCAAAGCCATGTGGTGGATTTTACCGCGGGGTTGGCGTGCGAAGCACGCAATGCTTTGTGTATTGAAGATACTCCCAATATGCAGAATGGCGTGCGAAGCACGCAATGCTTTGTTTATTAAAGATACTCCCAATATGCGGAATGGCGTGCGAAGCATTTTGCAGCTATTCAGCACAGTCGTGAATAGACCTATTACCCAAATTGTTGGTTGAAACCGCAGAACATGTAATATAGGGTTTCTATTCAATATTCTGTGGTTGAAACCCTAAAACATAGGCCTATAAACTTAATTTTGGAAATTTGCTCAACTCACGTCAGCGGTGCAGCTGCGTGGTCGAATTATTTTAAAATGGAACGCTAAAAAGAAACCATCAACATCAATTGCCATTTAAACTATAGTGTCAAAACTGTGTGTACTGGTATCTCCTGTGATTGTAGAGTAACGCAGTGCAGCTTGTTTGTCACGTAATTAATTAGAGTTTATTTGTATGCAAATTCTTAGTTCTTACCTTGACGGTATGAGGAAAAGAATGGGAAAGGGCGAAGAGGACGCAATTGAACTATTAATAGGTAGAATTAACTAACAAACAAACAAAGATGAGTGATAGGCCTAGTTCAAGATATATAAGCAACGTTAAGTGTTTGTTTGGATAATTTGTTTTAATAGTTTCCCTTACCGGAAAGGCAAGGGAAATTAGCTTATGCGGTTATGAATGTGATCAAAATGATTTCATTTAATTGGTTGAATCGATTCGCATGGAAAAATCATATGTGTATGAAACATATGAACTCAATTTTACATTCATTGCCATAGCAACCAAGTGCTTTAAATAACAGAAAAACACAGCTGATTCTGATAACCATTTTAGGTTAGGCTTAGTTTGTTTTTATTTTACCTTGCTTAAGGGTATGTTTTAGCATTGACTATGTAAGTATTGTGATGATCCTGTACTACGTCTACTCATGGTCCTGGACCGCGGTACAGACCGCCCGTTAGCTCGGTTAGTCTAGTACTTATATAGTCAATGGTTGTAGTGACTACTATCTTGGATTTATATCCCTTAAGAACAATGTTAAATTTGAAACCATTTATTTTATTTTTAAATTAATTTACCAACCTTCAAATGGTCCTGTTGATTTCCCCTCTACTGCTGCTGGGTCTGACTAGTTTCGACACAACTCTGTCATTGTCGAAGACTAATATTTAAAACAATGAACACATTACACAAATGGTTCCTGAACTGGTTCCTTTCCAATTCTGTCCGAATTGAGACCGAATATTGCGTTTTGGGTCAAATATCGCAACAATTTCGCAGTTACAGAACTGGGACCTATTTTATAAAATTTATTTGCTCATTTTACGTAAATTAAATTCAATTTCACACCTTAATTAACGTTCTACATATTTCGATAGCGATTCGTTTCTGTGAATAATCTGAAACATGAGTGAAATCTTTCGCCAGCTGTAACTCGCTAACGAAACATTTCCGAACTTATGAGTATATGAACTTTTTTCATTATTTTTTGCTAGTAGGATCAGCTCAGAAAGTGCTCAGAACATAATGCAAATAACTGATTATTTTAGCTCATAATAACTTTTAAATATTTTGTTTCTAGAGTAATTCTGGGTATTGTTGACAACTACCAAGAAATACATTTTCCTTTTTTTTGTCAATATCTCTGTTATCCTTTGAGCTACAAACAAAATAAAAAAACCATTGTGTTTATCATTAAGAAAGTAAACTTTTTTGTCTCTTGTAACTTTTTGTAAAAAGTTAGCGGTTTTTAAGATATTTGACATTAAAAATTATAAACAGCTGCCATTTTGAAAATATTTAAAATAATGTTCTAATTTTTCGTACAGTGATAAAAGGTTAGGCAACAAATAGGTGTACACATTTGTAGCTCAATATCCTTTCCACTTCCAATAATATTAAGTATTTTGTAAAAAATACATACAGACAGACAGACGAAAAATAAGCCCCGTAGATAATATTTATAGATATAATAGATAACCCATGTTTATATTGTAAAATATGTTTGTCTCGATCCCAGGAACATATCCACAAAAGGGGTCCAGAGAGTTCGGGGACACTCTGTATAAACACATTTTTACATTCATTGCTGTAGCAGATACATTCACTGCTTTAAAAAACAGATAAAACAGCTGGTTCGGATAACCATCATAGTAACATAGTTTCAGGTTAGGCTTAGTTTGTTTTTTACCTTGGGTCTGCTGTAGTGAAGGCCATCTTGGACTTTTATCCAGTAAGAACAATGTTAAATTTGAAAACATTTATTTTATGTTTTATCATAAAACTAGCTGATCCGTACGGCGTTGCCCGTGGTGGTTGGTATTTTCAGACTTTTTAACGTAATTGTATTCTTTTTAAGTGTTCAGTCAGTGAGTGGTATTTGACTTTTATATATATATAGATCTTAAATAATAAAAGCAATATTGTCATAATAATAAAATATCTGAAATTATGATTTTAGTAACTTTGATCCCCCCAAACCCCTCCTAAAGTTTCGAAATTTTTATACCCTTTCTTAGTGAGCACCTATGGCCCTAGAGGAAGCTACATACCAAATTTCATTCCAATCCGTTCGGTAGTTTTGAAGAAATCGTTTTTTAATAGCTTTGATCCCTCCAAACCCCCACCCCCATAAAATTTCTAATTTTGTCAAACCCTTTCTTAGTGAGCACCTATGGCCCTAGAGGAAGCTACATACCAAATTTCATTCCAATCCGTTCGGTAGTTTTGAAGAAATCGTTTTTTAATAACTTTGATCCCTCCAAACCCCCCTTAAAATTTCTAATTTTTTCAAACTCTTTCTTAGGCCCTTCAAACCTACACTTATGGCCCTAGAGGAAGCCACATACCAAATTTCATTCCAATCCGTTCGGTAGTTTTGAAGAAATCGTTTTTTAATAATTGTGATCCCTCCAAACCCCCCCCCCCCTAAAATTTCGAATTTTTTCAAACCCTTTCTTAGTGAACACCTATGGCCCTAGAGGAAGCCACAAACCAAATTTCATCGTTCGTTAGTTTTTGAGAAATCGTGATGAGTGAGTTAGTGAGTGAGTGGTATTTGCTTTTATATACATATATTTTTACATTCATTGCTGTAGAAATGAACTGCTTTAAATAACAGATAAAAAAGCTGGTTCGGATAGCCATCATGGTAACATAGTTTCAGGTTGGGCTTAGTTTGTTTTTTTTTTACCTTGGGTCTGCTGTAGGGGCGGCCATCTTGGACTTTTATCCTGTAAGAACAATGTTAAATTTTAAAACATTTTATTTCGTTTGTTAGCCGAATTTTCGAAGAAAATAAGAGCTATTACACTCGACCCAACTTGAAAACGGTTGGTCGGAGAAGGCTAAAATTTGGTTTCTATCCGTTTCAGACCATTTGGAGACTATACCCAAAAATCATTACTTTATATATATATATATGTTTTATTCCCGGATTTTTAAGGGGTAGTAAAAATGCTTCAAAATTTCTGATTTTTTGGTCAAAGGGCCTTAGTGCGATTCTTCAAAAGGTACTTTTTTTGTTTTTCGATCCGTTTCAAAATGGCGGAGTTATACAGTTTTTTCGTTTTTGGGTAGGAATTTGAGGGGTAGTTTTTTACCAACCTTGCTAAAAGGTAGTAAATATGCTTCAAAAATGATGAATTTTTTTTGAAAGGGTCCTTGTAGGATTTGAAAGGTACATATATTTTTATTTTTTGAATTGAAACAAAATGGCGGCCTATTTGTAGTAAACCCAAAATGGCAAAGTTAGAGCGAGGAAATTGCATGATATCTCCCTCTCATAAGCCCAAGTTCAATTTGTGAGTTATATGAGTCGAAAGGCAATTAAATTTACTATAACCTTGTGTAAAGGTGTTTTAGGTACACCTCCTGGAACAAGGAACAAAACTCATATAAAGATCCCAATAATCGACTTTTTCGCTATTTTTGTACGTTAATTGCGCATTTTCGCCCACTCATAAGCCCGAGTACATATTGTGAGTTATACCATTCAAAAGACAATTAAATTTACTATAATCCTGTGTAAAGGTGTTTTAGGTACACCTCCCGGAACAAGGAACAAAACTCATATAAAGATCCCGATAATTGACTTTTTCACTATTCTTGTACGTTAATTGCTCATTTTCGCCCACTCATAAGTCCGAGTACATATTGTGAGTTATACCATTCAAAAGACAATTAAATTTACTATAATCCTGTGTAAAGGTGTTTTAGGTACACCTCCCGGAACAAGGAACAAAACTCATATAAAGGTCCCAAAAATCGAATTTTTCACTATTCGTGTACGATAATTGCACATTTTCGCCCAATCATAAGCCCGAGTACATATTGTGAGTTTTACCATTCAAAAGACAATTAAATGTACTATAATCCTGTGTAATGTGTTGTTGTTTCTCTTGCATGAAATATGAATAAAATAAATAACTATTAAATTTACTTGTTTTAAACTTAGTTATTCCGTGGTAAAAATTCGGCTATAGTAATGCGGCATTGCTGCTTACGCTTTTTTTTTATTTTTTTTTTATTGCAAGGTCTTATTTTAACCAAAATCTCATTCGTTTTGCGTATTACATTTTTTTTTGGAACGAAGTAACTACCTTTACACGGCTTAAGGTAGGAGTTGACAAATAGATAATGTAACGCGTAACGAAAAACCATTATCATCAAACACGTATGTTTTGGTTCATCAATTTAAGTTAGGAGACGTTCGGTTCCGTCCGGCGTAGTTCGGATTATATCGGCAAGCGCTGGTTTTAATAATTGTGGTATTATTAATAATTAATAAAAGTGAGTTAAATTATCTGACTATTGCAATTTTGTAATGTAAATTCAAGAAATGAAAAGTATGTGTGATACAAACTTAGAAAAGAAAGTTGATATAATTTAATATTTTGATACGAGTATTACTGTGCCCATACGTTTAACGTTATTGTAACAAAGGTGTAGAATTAATCATTAACCTCAAAGCTAAGACGGTAAACACTGTTAAATGTCCATTCATTGGAAATACACTCAATAAAAAATAAAAAGTTGGTTCATCAGTCTAGGCCTAACCTGAATTTATTGCGTGGTTGTTTTTTTACATTAGGATTTGAAGAAAAGGCGTGATGAACTTCGTTCCTGACGGGAGTCCCACGACCGCTCACATTTTTTTTAAATCCCGTTAGTTTGTTATATAACTGATATTTTTTATATTCCAAGTTTGAGTTTTTCCCTTACACAATAAAAAGTGAATAATTAAAAGTAAATCACATTCCGGATCGGAAATTTCATATAGAATTTTTAGTTTTTTCTCACCTCGCAATTACAAAAAATATATTTATAAAATGGTTTTAAATGAGGTAATGTGAAAGCGTTCTGCTGCAAGAAACTCCACTGTAGATACGGCTGTAGGGTAAAGCGCTGGAGTCGCCGGTTGCTTTCTCTTTTACTGGAGTAGAGGTTAATGGCATGATTAATACATACATGATTTTGATTGTGTACATTTGCTAAGTCATTATGTACCTTTCGAATGTTATAAGTTTCTGTCACTCTCCTTTTATAATAAACTAGCTGACCCGTACGGCGTTGCCCGTGGTGGTTGGTATTTTCAGTCTATTTAACGCAATTGTATTCTTTTTAAGTGTTCAGTCAGTGAGTGGTATTTGGCTTTTATATATATAGATCTTAAATAATAAAAGCACTATTGTCATAATAATAAAAGATCTGAAATTATGATTTTAGTAACTTTGATCCCCCCAAACCCCTCCTAAAATTTCGAAATTTGTCATACCCTTTCTTATTGAGCACCTATGGCCTTAGAGGAGGCTACATACAAAATTTCATTCCAATCTGTTCGGTAATTTTGGAGAAATCGTGATTTAATAACTTTGATCCCCCCAAATGCCCCCTAAAATTTCGAATTTTTTCAAACCCTTTCTTATTAAGCACCTATGGCCCTAGAGGAAGCTACATACCAAATTTAATTCCAATCATTTCGGTAGTTTTGAAGAAATCGGTTTTTAATAAATTTGATCCCCCCAAAACCCCCTAAAATTTCGAATTTTTTCAAACCCTTTCTTAGCGAGCACCTATGGCCCTAGAGGAAGCTACATAACAAATTTCATTTCAATCCGTTCGGTAGTTTTTGAGAAATCGTGATGAGTGAGTCAGTGAGTGAGTAAGTGAGTGAGTGAGTGAGTGAGTGAGTGGTATTTCGCTTTTATATATAGACTAGTGGACTCGGCAATGCTTCGCTAATGGTTGATTTAATTCAAAGGGTAGTTATTCGACTTCATTACTTTGACGTAAGTAATCGAATTGTAAATGGTTTTTATGTCAATTAAGGGTAATATTGCAGAAAGTTAGTTTTATAGCTTGTATGAAGTTAGTGCAATTTATTTTAATTGTGTACTGGGAGCTACCCAATTGTAATCTATTTGTTTGTAGTGACCCATATTCTCTAAACAATCCTGCTACTAATATGTGTGTATTGGGAAATATGTTGAGTTGTTTTTGAGAATAAAGAAAAAGTAAGTGTATAAATGATTATTTAGTTTTAAGGGTAGTTATCCCATTTCATCTCTTTGACTTAAGTAATTAAATTGCAAATAGTTTTTATATCACTTAAGAATAATATTAAATATTTTTAGCTTTATAGTTTGTAGGAAGTTAGGTAGTTCAATTTATATTCATTGTATAGTGGTAGCAACCCCATTTAAATCTCTTTTAATGTAATGACCATATTGTCTAAACAATACTGGTACTAATATGTGTAAATTGTGAAGTTAGTTGAGTAGTTTTTGATCGTATAGAAAAAGTAAATATTTGGATTATTATTTAATTTTAAGGATGGTTATTCCACTTCATTCCTCTGACTTAAGTAATCGAATTGTAAATGTTGTTTTTTCAAATATTAATTACGAATAATATTGCACAATTTGAGTTTTAAATCTAGTAGGAGGTTAGTTCAATTTATATTTATTGTATAGGGGTAAGTAACCTCTTCCCTCCCTTATTTCAACACCTTGGATTATAGTAAATGTCTTGTCTAAAATCACTTCTGACATTAATATGGATTCGTGAAATTTTTAGTAAAATCAGTCGAATAGTTTTTGAGTCTATAGAGGACTAAGAAACTTACATTTATATATATATATATATATATATATATATATATATATACTAGGGCAAAACCCCTGCGTTCTCCGCACGCCAACCCCATTGGAACCTTCTTTACACATAATAATGTTATGTTTTCTTTATAATAAAGGTGTAGGATTAATAATAACCCCGAAGCTAAGATGGTAAATAATGTTAAATGTTCACAAATCAAATAATTTCGTATACTTTATAACAGCAGTTATAATAAAGGTTAAAAGAACGAACAAGGCTCAGTTCTACAATTTAATAAAAACCTAACCTAAAAGTTAGAAATACAAATAATTGCTTCAAAGTTTGCAATCAGCTGTTAATGGAAATATTGAAGCAAACAGCTGTTTTATGGGTTATGTTATTCAATTGGTTGCTATGGTAATAAATGCATATGTTGGTTCATCAGTTTAGGCCTAGCCTAAGATTTTTTCCGACTAAATTTACAAAATATTGAAATAAAAAATGTCTTTATCAAAATGAATATAGCCTACGTTACTCAGGTATAGGGTAGCTTTTTATTAGTAAAACTATTTTTCAATCGGTTCAGTAGTTCCAGAGATCAAAACAATACAAGACATACAAACAAAAAAATTTACCTCTTTATAATATTAGTATAGATATAGAGAAACTAAAAAAGTTACTTTAATGTTCTACGTTTACGTGTTAATATAATAATTTGACTCAGATACTTACTACCTGGGCTATTACTATGACGACATTATTCAATATGACAGAGTTGTACAAGAATCTTGATGATCGCAACATTTCAAGATATTTATGTACTTTCGTACACACAAAGAGGTCGACAAAATGAAGAGAAATAACGTGTTCAAACATGATAATTGGATTTGAATTCAAATTAACGAATCTATATTTCAAAAACAAACGATAATAGCAAGCTGTGAATCGACGGTAAAAAATCTTCAACTTTTATAAATACAGTATAAAATTATTTTCATTAACGCAAACGCGTTTTAATAACCTGGTACTGTTCAAACTACAAAGATGATAAGAATTATACAGGTAAATTTAGGTTTCCTGATAAAAAAGTTGAAGGTGCGTTTTTATTCACTTAATTTTGATATTTCAAATGACATATTAAACATCGGGAATGAGGTTTTAAAAAATCTATACTTAAAATATACAGGGTGATTCAGGAAGAAAAGGGGAAACTTTCACAGCGTGTTCTACTAGTCCTTGGTAGTTGTCCATATAAATAATTTTAAAAAACCGTTATGTTTGTCAATAAAATAAAATAAAAAATTTTAAACATCCACCATTTTGAAAACATATGAAAAACGTGTTGGTTTTTTTTTTGTACATGCGTAAAATATGTCATATCCAAAATGTTCATTCAATATATTTCCTACATAAAAAGATATTAAGTATTTTGTAAAAAATAAACGGTACCAGGAACTGGCACATACTTTCTCACAAACATATTTAAATTATTAAACGTCACGGTGACTTGTAGGGTGGGGTAGGAGAGGTGATTTTGTATTAAAGTTGTTCTCCCATAAAAATCCATAAAATAACGGAAAAACCAACTTTTCTCAAAAACGGCTC
>JAGFPH010001615.1:244130-255148 GCA_018207615.1 Philaenus spumarius | reverse complement strand
ACACATATTCGTTGCGGGTAATTTCATTTATTAGCAATTCATTTATTTTTCCACGTAATTGAAGTTTCTGGAGTGGATTTAACCTTTTCATCGAAGGCAAAATACTCATAAGATATAAATAATCTTCATCTTTATTTAACTCTGCATCAGCCTCACTTGCTTTTATACGGGCTTCCATTAACTGACATTTTTTCTTTTCCAATGATAGCATGTCTTCCCTCTGTGAACTTGCATTTCTCTTTCTGGTCGCACCTAAAGGAGTACGTCTTGAGTTGCTGAATGATCCGATGCTACATAATGTTCTTCTGTGGTCAGTAGTTCCGCTTCCACCGTCGTTGTGTCCTCGATTTTCTCTTCAAAAGAGTCAGTTGTGTTTTGTTCAGAGTTGCTTGTGTTTTTATCGCTGTATTCCAGATTTCCTGAAGTTTTTGATGGAATGAATTCAACTCTAATAAATGACATTGAATTAAAATATTGCCAGGATGACGTATCACATCTTGCTCCCATTCCATAGATTTGTGGTTTTCTTTAATACCTTCCGGTATTGGTCTTTCAAGTGTTTCCAACGTTTTTTTAGTGCATTTTCTGAAACAAATAATTTTAAGAGGAATTGTATTTTCTTTCTTATTTTGTGAACTGGATATAATGTTCACATTAAATGATTTTCGAAAGAAAAATACAGTTTCAACATTTTTGTATTTAATTCATATTAGCATTTACACGTGTTTTTTTAGCATTGAGTGTTTTTTACTTTCTCACTATACTATGGTATAGAGAAAGTATAGGGATCGCAAAAAAATCGATGTTGAGATTTTTGTGGAATATCCGTTTTGGAACCCCCTGAGTCCAAAAAAGTGGGTTTTACAAAATGTTTGTCTGTATATATGTATGTCTATATGTATACAAAGCTAGAGAGAAAACTATTCTATCGATTTCGAACAAATTCGCACCAAACATGTCAATTAGGCCTATATATTAGATGAACGAAAAAGGGTTTAGAAAGTTTTTGTAAAACTACCCCCTTTTTGAACAAAAAAAACCCAAAAAATCAGTTATTATTTTTTAATAAAAAAACGGCGGTATCGATTTTGATCAAATTTAGCTTATTTGTAGGCCTTAATGTACCCTACCATATGCAAGTAACCGCATCTTTCTAAAAATTATTGTTTAGCTAATAAAAATAACTAATTTGGGGGGGGGGGGTTTGCCAAAAAGGGGGTTGTTTCTCAATTTTTTTCAAAACCTTTTTCCGTGCTTCTATACAGGCCTAATAGACGTGTTTTGTGCAAATTTGTTCGCAATCGATCAACTAGTTTTCTCTCTAGATAATAATAATAATAATATTTATTAGTTAATCTCCAACTTTAATAAAAAATCACTTCTCCTACCCCACTTTACAAGTCACAGTGAATCTGTTTAATAATTGAAATATGTTTGTGAGAAAGTATGTGCCAGTTCCTGGTACAGTTTATTTATTTTATGATTGTTGCAGATATCTCGGTATAAGGATTTCATTCAGAGCTTTGGCGTATAGTTTTCGCATGGGAAAAACAACTGTAGCATCAATAGTTATGGTCCAAGTTAGTTCATATACGTATGTCAAAACTGTCTGAGGAAGACCTAAAGAAAATTGCAGATGAATATTACAGGTTATGGCAATTTCCTCATTGTATAGGAGCAATTAATGCCCAAATTGCAGAATTAAATGCCCTTCTAATTCCGGATCGGCATACTATAATTATAAAAAGTTCTTCTCGGTAGTACTGCAGGCCGTCGCTGATGCAAAAAAGAAATTTATCGCAATAGAAGTAGGTGGAAGAGGGAGACAAAGTGATGTTAGTACTTTTCATTATTCTGTTTTAAACAAACTTCTTGAAAGTGAAAATTTCAACATACCGCCACCGGAAATAATACCAGGAACAACTCATCTTTTGCCTTATGTGTTAATTGGAGATGAAGCATATCCTTTGCGAAAACATTTGATGCGCCCATTTCCAAGAAAAAGTTTAAACGATGAAAGAAGGCATTTTAATAAAAGGCTCTCTCGTGCCAGGAACTGTGTTGAATGCGTGTGTCTTATATGCAAAATGGCGATTTTTAGGAAGACCAATAGAAACTAATGTTCAAAAAGCTTGCCTCACAATAAAAGCTGTTTGCATGTTACATAACGTTATTATAGATTTAGAAGGTAGTGATAATTGTAATAATAGTACATTTAATATAAATGTTACTGCAAATAACAGTTCAAGCAGTAAAAGAAATAATAGTTCTACTAAGATTGCCAGAAATACTAGGGATTCATTTGTAAACTATTTTTGTCAAAATTGAAATTAATAAAGTTTTTTTTTATAAAAGATATGTCTATTACAAAGGTGTGAAAATTATTATAATAATTGAGATATAAAAAAAAAAGAAAAGTTTTATTGATATAAGAGGATTTTTAAATGAAATGTCTATTTATTGTGATAACTTCCACACATCTGTGTATTATTAAATTATTCGGAAAAAATATTTCTTACCTGCAATACCAAGTTGTAATGCAATTTACTTCCAAGCTTTCTTTCCCACAATTCGATGTTTGTATAACGGATGGCTAGCTAACCATATTTCGGGTTTTAACTGTACTGCAGAAATTATTTCCTCAAACGACATGCTGACAACACGCTCAGAACGCTTCAAAAGACAAACTGGTTTGAACTGAACGCTCGCCGCTCCAGCCGACGCTGCACGCTCCGCTTTTAATTCCTGTGTCCAGGCCGCGCTCATGCTTCAGAACATGATTGTTTTGAACGCTCCACGCCCCGCTCCACTCAGGCCGTAGCCTTAGTCTTGTACTCCCACTCCTGTGTTTAATGTTATCGTTTTACCGATAAACTAACTGTGATAGTTCAAGTGTCCTAAGTGTGTTTATGTTTTTATTAACTTGTGCATTTTGGTTTTCTAAGATAATCTATTAATTCAACGAACTAAATTTTCATTTTTGTTTCATTATTTTCTGTCGGCCGGCCCTTTCAACAGCCTAATTTTTCGAATAAATTGCGTCATCTTATGTTGCCGGAATTACGAGCGCCCCTGAGATGGAAACGGGAGATTGAGGTCAGCCGAGCCTCCGCGACGGATCAATCCACGGTGCATGTCACTAATCAATTTACAATATGTTTCAGCTAAGGTATAGACTGTAGCTGCAGCCATTAGGGAGTTGATGCTGATACAGCTCTAATCCATGGGGGGAAGAGGGGGATATTTTAGTAGGGCAAGTGATATATGTGTCCTACACAGTACCTCTCGTGGATAGATCTACGTAAATGCATTTCATCCTAGCGAAAAAAAGAGGAAAGAAAAAACGATTTCAAGAAAATAACTTTCATTGTGTGTAAATTTCTTCGTTAAACGTTATTATTATGTATTATTCTACAAATAATATTATGTATTATTAGTATTAATATTAGGGGACTTAATATTGGCAGCTTAATGTGGATTCTGTGCCAAACTTTGATATTTTTATTTTGTGAAAAATATTGACAATAATAAGATAATAATAGGCCTAATCCAAATAAAGAAAAAACTAGCTGACCCATGCGAAGTATTCGCATTCTAACTTACTTAAATCCCACTTAGTTAAAGTACACACCATATATTTAGTATCGTATAGTGCGTATTTAGTGCGTCATGGGCATAAGTGAGGGTTGAAGAGAGATGTGTTTAAATTGTATATTATCACATATATTATTTCTCAAGGCAATTTTTTTGTCGGTACGCCATAACTTCCTTAATTCATCATCAAATTACCCAAATGAGGTATCATTTTAAAGCTTTCCTTAACCGCTACACCGGAAAAATATACAAAATATAATTATACAAAAGAATACAAACAAAAAGAAATAAAGAATCCGAAAGTAACAGTGATGTAAGATCAAGTAAGTTGTAGGGATATTTTCCTGGAGTTGGCAACACTGATGATAACAATACCCAGCTGGAGACCTGCCGTTACGCCACTACATTGTTATTTTTTAATTAATTGTATATTTAGAATCGTATAGTATAGTGAGTGTACTTTAATTAAGTGGGATTTAAGTAAGTTAGAATGCGAATGCTTCGCACGGGTCAGCTAGTTTATTTTTAAAACATAAGTTTAAGATATTTACATATTCTCCAGCTGGGTATTGTTATCATCAGTGTTGGTAACGCCAGAAAATATCCCTACAACATACTTGATCTTACATCACTGTTACTTTCGGATTCTTTTTTTTTTTTCTTTTTTCTTCGTATAATTGTATTTTGTATATTTTTCCGGAAAGCTTTAAAACAATGCCTCATTCATGTAATTTGATGATGTATTAAGGAAGTTACGGCGTACCGAAATAATATATGTGATAGTAATAGGGTCTAAATTGGAGTGATGATAACAGTGGAAAAAATGTAGTTATAAAAAAGGTTAAATTTAATTTGGAAGTTTAATCTTAGATTTATCGGTTATGGTCGGAAATGGTCATATTTAAGTGAAGTGTTTTTTTGTCAGGTGTTTCTTTTTATGGTTATATTTCTTTTATATTAAAACCGAAGTATTTGTTCCTTACGGTACAATCAGAATCAGATAAACATCACAACTGAACTAACAGTTTCTCTTTATGAGTTTCACAACTATCCGTAAAATAGAGCGAGCTGGCAATCACATTTTTAATGTGCTAACATTGTTTGACTCGTGTTTTTTTCTGAGCTGTGTTGAAAATCAATGAGTTACCCTTTACATAAATTAAATGTCATTGAGATAATTAATATTTCAGGGATTTAATAGTTTCGATGCATTTATATTATTAAATTAGTGTTGCATTGTGATTAAATTAAATGTTACACGAACTTGGCAAATATTAGAGTAGGTTTAGTTAGTTAATTAATTAATAAAACTGTATGGCATAACTGACAATAGGCTGAATAAACCTGGTAGCTAACTTTGTGGTAAAACTATTTATTTATGTGAAGCATTATATTTGTTTTTGCAAGTAGGCTACTATTAAAGATACAATTGAAGATATTGTTACTGTCCTATAAAATATTGCTACTATTAAAATATTGTTATTGAAAATATTTAACTGTGATAAATTTAAGAATGCCCTATTAAATTTTTTAATTTACTATAACAATGTATTATTTAAATTTTATGTTTCACTATTTTCATATGTTATTAAAAATTCCAAGAGCCTTAAGATTTTGATAAATGATGCTCTTTTTAAATTTTAAATGCGATGAGACTGTGACTACGTTATACATCCAGTATATCAGGCACTTCAGTGTGCATCCAGGCACAAATAGCAATTGGAACGACTGGTCCATTGCAGCAACGAAAAGTCACTGCTATATTTCTTACTCTGCCCTTGTTTAGCAGTCTCGCACATCCCTATACTAACCGAATTACATATGTTAAGCCAATAACATCACAGGTACTGAGAGAGTGGTATTCTAGATTATCAGATTGTACCTGCTACTTTATTCTCCAACTAAACGTGATTCCTGTCTTGTTAGTTCTTGTTCCGTTTTTCGTTACAGATCAAAAACTCAAAATTGCCGCATTCAGTAGGTCCGTTATGCTGTTGTTATATGCTATACTACCTAGGGCAGGGCAAGTAGTGGCAAATAAAGAGGATTGTTGAATGTTTGCAGTGACGCACCGAGGATTTTCGTGATCACTTCACGAAATTAACCATAAATAATGTTATTTTTAATTGAATATCGACTACGTATTTAACGATCGATTAGTGTAAAATACAATCCACATTACTAAAAAGACCTTCTGGTGGGGGAAAGGTCCCGTTCGTCCACCCCCGTCGGTGCGCCACTGAATGTTTGATAAATGCGAAATAATAATAAAATTTATTTACTATTACGCTCGAGGGACCACTGTTTCAATGACAAAGCAGACAACAAAATGTTTTATATTCATCTAAGCTACAGAATAATTAATTGTATATTATTATAGTACTCACAACTCCCAATGTTCAGTGGGAAGCGTTGTCGCACTTAATTCTTCTCGGCCGAGACTCACAACAATATTTATATTACAAAAAGCACAGTTCACACAAAGTACTATAGTTCCAATATTAATAGCACATACAATACAATAATTAATCCTTTCACAAAAATGAATATTTACAGAGGGTTAACATAAAACGGTCAACTGACAAATTAGTATAAACAAGGTAAAACAGAAATAAATAAAGCATCACTTAAAATAAGATGAGGCGTTAATAGCGAAGATATTAAGCCCCCTGAATTGCGTCAACAGACAGCGTGTTCTCTATAGACTCGTCTTGCGTGACATAACCGCGTGTAGGCTCATGCTAAAATCCTACGAGTCGTGGTTTGTCGCTGTAGGCCAACGACCAATCCTATAATATTTTCTCTTCCATTGTATAGTGCAGAAGTACTGTACAAGGGTAGTTGGTGTGACATGCATTTACTCCCCCATTTGTGTATTCATTTATAGCGATGACATTTATCTGTAATTCAGCATGTAGGCCTATATTTATGTTACGATATTATATCGTATTCTTTGCTGTATTTAATAACTTATTAAAACAAAAATCTAACAACCGAAGAACGTTTTTCGACCTGAAGTCAATTTTAATTTTTCATACTAGACTAAAACTATATAGCCACGAGCGAAGAGAAGGAGTCCATAATCTGAGGCTGCCAGGTCAAGGTGCAAACTCGCATAGCTAGTCTTAACACTGCGAGCGGAACGAAACATCGCTTGAGCCATGGCTGGAAGCTGGCGTACAAACGAACTCTACCAATATATTTCATACATACAGACAGCTATTCAGCGCCTTCTTGAGAAGACCAATTATTGCTCAAATAGTTGGTTGAAAGCAAAAAACTTGTAAACTTAATTTATGAAATTCGCTCAACTCACGTCAGAGGTTCAGCAGTGTGATCGAATTAATATTCATGCAAATTGAGCAAACAGTGGGATAATACATCACACAGAGCGTATCCCTTGGTGTACGTAGACCGAGCAAAGGGATCAGACAAGACATTCAGTTTAGGCAATTAGTTTCAATGGAAATGTCACTATTTCACAAATCGAGAATATGAGGGAAATTTTTTTATCAAATACTAGTTTTTTATCAAATATTTTGGGGGTGATAGGGTCATTTCTTAAAAATATAAACATAAAACGAAAGCTACATAATTTTAAAGGTGCCTTTAAAGTAACCGTTTTAACAAAAAAGTTAAACGTGGCTCTATTTCAAGACGATAGTTCCAAAACGTGTTTTACTTCTAAAATTTTCAGTTACTATAATCGGTTACTATTGACTTTTATTTACTACTAGCTAACCCTTTATGATGAGTACTTACCTGAATTAATACACTGATTTAATTCAGTTAGTTACGTTTCTTTATTTACGTTAATTTATAATCAACAGTTTATATTGATTTACGTTGATTTAATTTAATTTAGTTGCTTGATATATTATAGAATGTAAACCACCTAACAACTGTCATGTTAGTTAAATAGATTGTTAATAGATGGCGCCCTTTATTAGGAACTATTGCATTTTCATATGAAAGTTTTTTAACAATTATTATAGTAACAAAACATTAATTTTAAGCTGTTTGTTTATTTGTCGTCAATTTTGGTGAACATAAAATTTAAAATTATGTTTGAGTCATTAATTTTGACGAAGAATTAAGGTAGATTTGGCATTGTCACAAAAAAAACCTTTTAAAAATAATAAATAAGGATAATTAATTAATTGGTTTTATTTTCTGAACTTAACATTTTTACTAAACATTGTTAATGGCCATAGCCTATCTTTTGAAATGACATCCAACTTGATCACTTTTACACAAGCTTTCTTGTGAAAAAAAAAATGTATACAAATTTCAAATTTATTGCTATGGAGTGGTAAATCAAATTAAAAACGTTTTATAATACAACGTTGTTTATTTATTATAATTTTGAATCAAATTTATAATCTATATAATAAATAAAATATAAATAAAATCATAAATGTGCGTTTGTTAAAAATCGATAATTTCCGAAAGATCTTCACCGATTAATTTGAAATTTTGAAAAAAACTTTCATTCGAAAACAAACGTGTTTTTACAAACTTTTTGAAAAACTGTAGCATCTATTGAAAATAAAAACAAACAAAAATATACCCAATATTTAACAAAAATTTAAGCGTCATTATATACGCTTATTGACTATAATAATAACAGTAGTCAGCTGTATCCTATAATATTTCCATTATCAGCTGATTTCAAACTTAAAACAATTATTTGTATATCTTACTTTTAAGATAGATTTTTATGAAAAAAGCATTCTGTTGAAGTAAAAACAACACACACTATCTATAATGAAATTATAAGAAGTTAAAATTTGTTTGTATGTATGGGCTAATCTCTGGGATAACTGAATCAAGTGATGTTTTTAAATAAAAACCCACAATATCCATGAGTAACATAGGCTAGAATTTATATTGACAAACAAAAATTGTATTTCAATATTTGTAAATTTATTCGGAACAAATTCACAGGATCAAGTTGGGCGTCAAACCCCATAGCGTCTAAAAGCTGTAATACCAATAAATAAGCAACATTAAGCAAAACTAAAAAACGACAATTGAAAGATGAAACTTATGTCATTCAAAATGTATGCTACTGTGGCACAGATGTGCACAAAAACATAAACTATGTGTGTATATTGCCGTTAAGGCAGGTAAAATAAATTATTCATAATTTTAGGATAGGCCTAGACTGATGATGGACCAACACATACAGTATCTTGAATGTATTTACATTCATTACCGTAACAACCAATTGAATAAAATAACAGATTAAAAACAGTTGATTTTGATGTTCAGCTTAGTACAAAATAATATTTTAAGTTAGGCCTAGACCGAACCAACTCATGTTTCAACACAGACAAACCAATAAAAACTTGCGTTATGGAATTTAAAAATAAGAATTTGCTGCAATTCTGTTGAGATTATTTTCAATGTTGTATACACAAGGTATTCAATCTGTTAATTCAATAATTGCACTAAAACCGAACCGTACAAGTGAGATAACATCGACCAACATCTGGAGCGATCAGGGTATCTCAGTTGGCAGAGCATTACGACGGAAACGTAAAGGACCCGGGTTCAACACCGCGGTCTTGATCTATGTTTTTCACTTGTAATTTAATTAAATATCCCTTGCTGAGGAAGTGTGTAAGCGGAATTTAAAAAAAAAATTAAATATTAAATGTACTTCAAATTAGAAAGAATTTCAAACGCCAATTTATTTCAAGTTAGAATTAAAATATATGGTTTTTTGAAGCAAAAATTGTATGTTTATATTTAAACTATGATCGAATCTCAAACCACTTCAAAATGTGGGAGAGTACAGAATATATTTTTTGCTTGACAACCTTCTTTAGACAAAAATTAAGGGCATTTTCTTAATTTCTTTATTTGAAAATAGCTTGGCACAAACATCAAACATGTACAAAAATAAAATAAACGGTACCAGGAACTGGCACATACTTTCTCACGAATACATTTAGATTACTAAACAGATTCACTGTGACTTGTAGGGTGGGGTAGGAGAGTTTTTTATTAAAGTTGGAGATTAACTAATAAATATTATTATTATTATTATCTAGAGAGAAAACTATTTGATCGATTTCGAACAAATTTGCACCAAACACGTCAATTAGGTCTTTATAAATGCACGAAAAGAGGTTTTGAAACATTTTGAAAAACAACCCCCTTTATAGCCAAAAAAAACCCAAAAATCAGTTATTATTTTTATTATTAGCTAAACGAGAATTTTTAGAAAAATGCGGGTTTTTTTATATGGTACGGCACATTAAAGGCTACAAATAAGCCAAATTTTATCAAAATCGTTAGAGCCGTTTTTTTTATAAAAAAATAATAACTGATTTTGGGGGGGGTGGCCAAAAAGGGGGTTGTTTTTAAAAAAATTTCTAAACCTTTTTTCGTGCATCTATACAGGCCTACTGGACATGTCTGGTGCAAATTTGGTTGAAATCGATCGAATAGTTTTGTCTCTAGCTTTGTATATTTTTATTAAAGTAGGCGATTAACTAATAAATATTATTATTATTAGCTAGAGAGAAAACTATTCGATCGATTTCGAACAAATTTGCAAAAAACACGTCAATTAGGTCTTTATAGATGCACGTAAAAAGGTTTTGAAAAAAATTGAAAAACAATCCCCTTTATGGCCAAAAAACCCCCAAAAATAAGTTATTATTATTATTATTAGCTAAACGAGAATTTTTAGAAAGATGCGGGTTTTTGTATATGGTAGGGCACATTAAAAGCTACAAATAAGCCAAATTTTATCAAAATCGTTAGAGCCGTTTTTTTATAAAAAAATAACTGATTTTTTGGGGGGTTTTATGCCAAAAAGGTTTTTTTTTCAAAATTGTTCAAAACTCTTTTTCGTGCATCTATACAGGCGTACTGGACATGTCTGGTGCAAATTTGGTTGAAATCGATCGAATAGTTTTCTCTCTAGCTTTGTATACATACAGACATACATACAGACATACAGACATACAGACATACATACAGACATATATACAGACATACATACAGACATACAGACAGACATTTTGTAAAAACCACTTTTTTGGACTCAGGAGGTCCCAAAACGGATATTTCCACAAAAATCTCAACATCGATTTTTTTTGCGATCACTATACTTTCTCTATACTATAGTATAGTGAGAAAGTAAAATGGGTAATGATATTGACAAACCCTCGTGCACATCTAGAGCGACAACGCAAATGTTTATTGGTGTAGACCAGGGTTAAGACATTGTTGATAATATTTATGCGAAGAGAGTGTACAGATTGCGGCCATCCATCAAGTCAGACAGTATAAACAGATGCAATATTTCATGAGCTGTGGAATTAGACTCGAGATGTTTCCAGAGAAATGCGGACTTAAGAAATTACCTTGCCTTGGTTCGTAAACTTATCATAAATTATTTCATGTTG
>JAGFPH010001615.1:203026-237162 GCA_018207615.1 Philaenus spumarius | reverse complement strand
AGCTTAGAGCTTATTTTATATCCGGCTTAGTGCTTATTTTACACAATTGTAGATCTTATTTTATAGCAGGTTTGGCTTATTTTAGAGTATAACTAAAGCTTGTTCTATATTAAGCATAGCACTTATTTAAGAGCACGCTTAACGATGTTTTAGAGCAGGTTTTGGTAATTTATTTATGTGATATGTTTTTTTTTTGTGTGTGTGTTTTATTGAATTACTAAGCCAATGAATCCATTATTCATTTGACTGTTTAATACTTCTAGAATAGGCCTAACTAAATAAATTAAAATAATTGAAAATTCGGATAAAAATTATTTGTCTTTTTGACTACGTTCAAAGAAACTATTTGTTTGTAAACGGCTGTACTATAGTTGAATGGAAATAAAGTCTTACCTATTTTGAAAGTTATTACAAATTAGTATTTATTTGATTGTTGATTATGTGTATTTATATAATTATATTAGATAAATACATCACGTCCTCTAATGCACTATAATTTCCTACTTATTACACCAGACTGTGAACTAATTTCTTAATTTAATTGGTTTAACATTTTTACAGTTCGCACATTTTACACAAGTTACTCGATGAACGACCTCAATGATAAAAACCATAAATTCAAAGTTCACATTCCAGGCACATCCTTAACTCAATTATCACATGTTTTACGAGTTCTGTTTTCTCTCTCGGAAGTTCAGTAATTCAATTTTTACTGTCTGAACGCAGGGTAAAAAAGCGCTGCGTCTAAATTCATATACATCTAAAATGAACAGGCAGTTTTGTTATATAGTTTGAATTGGTGTTGACACAGGACACTGTCAGGGATATATTTTAGCGGGAGAGATTTTATATTACTTTCGGTCAAAAATATAAACCACTTAAAAATCATCAATAATACAGTATGTTTTAGAAATCTCTACTGAAATGGTACGAAATTTCAATATACTGAATAGCTGAAAATTCACCTCATCCGCCATTAAAAATATTTGTATATTATCCATCATAATCCAACTCATCTCATGTAATCATTGGTTTTATTCAAACAAAAATTGTAAATTAATAACCAAAAATGACCAGAATCTGGATAGATACCATAATGAAGTAATTTGTACAACCTCTGTGGAAAATAAAAGCCCAATATTTGGACGACAATTTAAAAAAATATTTAGGACATTATTATTACTAGGGGCTTTGCCCCTGGACGCTTTGCGTCCCCGCCTCGACCTTCGGCCTCAGTTGGCTGCTTTGCTTCGCTCGCAGTTGGAAAATTCGCTACAGGATCTCGTTAATCTTTGGCTCGTTTGTACATGGGTGACCGAGCATAAATCAGCTGTTTTATTTGGCAGCTGACTCAAACTCATTAAACATTATCTCCATAAGATTAACGTGGGAAATTTGAAGGATTGTATGCCGGAGCTCCTTCTCGGGTGAATAGCGGAGTCCCATGTGTATCACATGTGCTGCATGATAGGTGTAACCTCAAACCCAAGTGGTTTTGTATGGCCCAATTTATTCTAATTCCAACGTGCTAAAACAGTACAAATTAGCTTGTTTTTTAACAATAATTAAAAAATATCCAATGAACAGCTGATTATGGATAATACTCAAACTCAGTTCTATTCCACTCTATTTCCAACGTGCTAAAACATTATAAATTGGCTTGTTTATAAACAGCTGTTTTGATCGCTTTATTTACTATTTCGTTGTTATTTTGTAACCAACATGGCAACCCATAAGACCCTATGTTAAAATTTTTTTAAATTTTAAATTAGATTTTCAAAAAAAAAGCGTTTTTACACGAAATACAACTAAATGGGTGTGAGATCCACGACAGATACAAAAATAGGTACAAGAATTGCTCATTTAAAGTAATAGGATTCCAGCCATCAATGGAAGAAGAAGCATATAAAATTGCTCCTGCAAAAACAATATGCTAACTTCACAAGTACAACATCCAAGTAAGTTATAAATATCTTTCTTTTGAACAGTAACAACCCAATACTTACAAATTCAAAAACAAATAGGTCTACCTACAAAATTAGGTACATAATTATCAATAGTGGTATTATCCTTACTTTATTACCCAGTAAACAGAAGTCATACCTTAAATTTATCTGTACAGACCTCAGAAGTGAATATAAATTAATAAGTATTTGCAAAACAACTATCCATAAACAATTTTTATTATTTTCATTGTAACTAATTTTTCATTATAATCAAAAGTCATTCATCAATTGCACATTAGTTTAAAAAAACTTTTTTGTATTCTGCTTCCTTTATTTTAATTCTAATATAAATTCTGGACATAAATTCAATTCCGATCTCATTTATTTGTTGTTCAAATGCTAACCATTTGAGAATGTTAAGATTCTTTAGTTTAAGCAATATTTGTATCATCTTGTACTTAATTGTTATTTCAGACATTCTTTATTTGAATTTCAAACTAGCTGGAACAACTATCTTAAAATTACATAATTTACAAGAACCCAGTCTATTTTAGCTTCGGTTCTATTTTATATAAACTAAAAATAATTTCTGTAAATCAAATAATAACCGGATGGACTAAAACCTTAAATTTCTTCTCTCGTATCTAAATTTTTATCGATTAATGCCGCTGCATACTTAGGGTTGTCGAAGGTCTTTAGAAATAGACAAATCTTTGACGGTCAAGACTCAGTACAAATTACACCAAAATTGGTGAGGGAATGTCTCTCATTTCTATCAAGACTCTCCACAAAATATATGGTGGAATTTAAACGACTGCCAGGTCACCGATCCATTACACCCTCGCAAATAAAGGAGCATCCACACCCTTAATGAACCGAATTACTGCATTGGCCGCAGACTGCCAATAAGTACAGTGAACCATTGAAGAGCAACGCTGAGTTTTTTGCTCAAAATATTAAAAACATTACATATTCATTGTTAATAGCCTTAGAACTACATATATACATATATAGCCTATACATATAAGGCAAATACCACTCACTGACTCATCACGATTTCTCAATAACTACTCAACGGATTGGAATTAAATTTGGTATGTAGCTTCCTCTAGGGCTAAATGCTCGCTAAGAAAGGTATTAAAAAAATTCGAAAGTTTAGGAAGGTTTTGAGGGGTTAAGTTACTAAAAATTCCACCAAACGGATTGGAATGAAATTTGGTATGTAGCTTCCTCTGGGGCCCTAGGTTCTCGCTAAGGTCTATAAATGATTTAAAAGAATTTAATATATCTATTTAAAATACATGGTTATATTCGAATATATCCATTAAAAGTTGATTTTGTACTTGCATTATATGATTTGTATTTCTAACTTGAGGTATCCGAGGCTTCGCTCGGAGATCTGTTTAAATAAATGAAATTAGTACTGTATAGTGCTGTATAGTGCTGTATAAATAATAAATGAAAAGTACTGAGCCTCACCCTTACCCACTATAAACAAACAATATATTTCAGATCCTAGTTCTATGGCTTAAAACAAATAGTGAGTTTTGTCAGAATCGATCAAAGTGTTCCTTTTACACCTGGATAAATTATCAACTATTCACCGGTATATTATAAACTTTAAAATCCCGTCTGACGCCAGTTTGATGATCAAATATCTCGAACGTAAAGATTACAAATTAGTTTTGAGGTGTGTTTCACATCTATGAGTTTATTTTACAAAACAATATTAGGTATTAGGAACGTATCTTACCCCTTACCTACAAATAATCTAAATTCAATTGGCCTTTAATTTCCTGGATACAGCATAATGTGTGCCAGTTTCAGGGTTCTAGCTTATTCATACACAAATTTGGTTATTTTTAAAGGTAGTTTTCCCAATTCATCTTTTAATTGTAAGTGGTGTAAGTAATTGAATTATTGGAAATGTTTTTCCGCTTATAAATCATCTAAGAATATTGTGTACCGACTATCAGCTCCATCATAGCAGGTAGTCGGTGAAATTTAAATTTATTGTGTAGGGGTAATTATAAGGTAGTGACTTTAATTCGAAGGATTTCATTTCTCTGTGTATGGTTCATGGATTACATCTTTATATTTTCGGATTTCAATGGGAGTAAAATAATAATTTGACCACGCAGCTGAACTACTGACGTGAGTTGAGTGAATTTCCAAAATTTAGTTAATACGTTTCCACCAACTATTTGGGAAACTGATCTACTCAAATATGTTTGCTCCTGTATGTACGAAATATATTAGTATAATTTGTTTGCACCTATGCCTCCAGATTCGACTCACGCGCTCCTTCATTCCACTCGAGTTTGCGGCCTCGATTAATCGCAACATACAAACTTGGTTGGGCCTCGAATCAAATCAGAAGATGAACCCACAGCGATACCCTTACGTTGAACTGGTACTAGTACTGCTGACTGGTACTGGTAATGGATGTAAATGCATTCAAGAATCATGTGTTGATTAATAGTCTAGGCCTAACCTAAGAATTTTTCCCGACTAAATTTACAAATATTGAAATGAAAAATGTTTTTATCAAAATGAATTGTAGCCTACGTTACTAAGGGACAGTGTATCTTTTATATTAGTAAAACTATTTTTTCAATCGGTTTAGTACTTCCAGAGGTAACACCCTACTTACAAACAAACGAACAAATTTTACCTCTTTATGATATTAGTACAGATATAGATATATATGTGGGTAGATGTAATCCAGCTTAGTAGCTTACATTAATTAATAACAAATCAAATCTGCAATATCCACACATGCGCTTGGTAAAACGATAACTATGGCCGACTCCCCCCCTCGGTATGTTTTAAAACTTCAAAAATCATTTCATTTTGGCAGTCTTTAAAATTTACGATCGATTATCACGATACACATATTGACAGCGATAAATGATATCTCAATTTTACATTTGACCCCTCCATCAAGAGACCCTACAGCAGGAACAATTGCTGTGATAAAAAAAAATACAAGGCAAGCATATTCGTCGTTAAGTTGTTCCACTTATAAAAGTGTAGTAACGAACTTCTGAAAAATTATTTCCGTTTAATTTTCTTTCTCGCTTACCTACAGAGTGGGGTAGAAGGGTGCAATCATCCGCTGCGCTAGCATTACGTCTAATGAAAACTGTGCTTAGGTAGAGATGTCTGTAATTAGTCGAACAATTAAGTGAAGCCGTAAATCTCCCGTGCACTTGGGGAATATGAGTTCTGGAATTTATACCTGTGTAGAAGACGACACGAATCAATAAACGAACAAGAATTGTTGGTGTTTGGTATGTTTGTCAAGGCATAAAGTGAATTAAAGGATGTCACAAGAAAATCTTCGCGAGCTGTACAGGATCCAATTGTATACATTGAAATGAATGAAAAATGTCCAGTAACTTTTGTTCAATTCGGCTTAGTTACAATGTGCTATTTTCTTTTTTTACAAAAACTCCCTTTAACTTCAGAAATGGATAAAATAGTAGGCTATGTTCAAATTTTGATACGAGCATTTTGTATGTTATGATTTACAAGTGAATCAAACATCAAGAATTTAGTTTAATAGTTTTCAAATATCGGATGTTACAAACTTTCAAAGAAGAATTTCTTGAAAACCGTTAACGTAACAAAAAATTTACAAGAGACAAAATATTTTCCTTTTTTACAGACAAAACGGCTTTTTTTCGTTTGTGTAGGTCAACGGTTCACTGAGTTATCGAGAAAAATAAAACTGAAAACATAATTTCTTGTTAATTGTCTACAACATCCAAAATTAGCCTAAAACCAACAGTTCTTTAATACTTATAGTTTTAACAAATACAATAACATCCTTTGCTCTGAAATATTGGTTTTGGGCTAACTTTAAATTTTGTAAAAAACTGTTAAAAAGAAATTAATTATGTTTTCAGATTGTTGGTGTCTTTAGACCTGCAGAAACGACCAAAATTCCATTTTGTCTGTTTTAAAAAAGACAAATTTTTTGTCTCTTGTACATTTTTTGTTGCGTAAATGGTTTTCAAAACCTGCTTCATTGAAAGTTTGTAACATCCGAAATTTGAAAATTATTATTAAACTAAATTCTTAATGTTTGATGCACTTGTAAATCGTAACATACACAATGATTATATCAAATTTGAACATACCATCTTCTCTATTTCTTGACCTACAGGGTGTTCTGGTAAATTTGTAAGCATTTTTAACGTTTAGATTTACAAGTACTCTAAACACCAAGAATTTATGTTTATAATTTTCAAAATGGCGGCCGTTACAAATGTTTAACGTGCAATATCTTGAAAATCGCTAATATTTCAAAAAAATTACAAGAGACAAAATATTATATTTTTTAACGGCAAACAAAATATTTTTTTCGTTTCTGTAGGATAACCGAATTATCAAGAAAAAACTTAAAACATAGTTTTTTTTGTAATTGTCTTCAACAAATAAAATTATCCTAAAACCAACTTTTTTTTAAATTCTTATAGTTAAAAAAAATATAAGATACAATCCATTGTTCTGAAATGTTGGTTACTAAACATTTTAAATTTATTTGCATGTATACATTACGATCCTGTATAGCCAGCTGAGGTTTTTTGTGACAGCCTGTGTATAGGTATAGGCTATTTCTTGTGTCTACGTAACTCTTTGCTTTGTGTCAGTTAGCAGTGGGGGCTCACGTATAGGCACTGTGGAACTGAAGCACCCCTTGTTTCCACTTGATATTATTGATACATTTAATACAATGAGTTTTTTTTAATTCTTTCTTTGTACTTGTACAATAATATATTATAATCTTGAAACTCTTAATGTCAGTAACCATCCCCAAGTTTACGAAAAAGATACGAAAATCTTTGTGTGGAACTGTGCGGTTCACAGTTCCAGTAACGCGGTGTTTGGCTTTTGTGCCCATGCAAATAAGCGATTCTGCAAGGGGGAGAGAGAGAGAGAAAGAGCACTGTCGCTACTTTTTGATTTACAGTAGAAGAAGTAGTAGAAGAAGGAACTACTTTTTGATTTACTTTCGTATTTACTAAAAATCACAAGGCAATCTCTAGTTTTGGATGGGCAGGAACTGCGTTTCTCATTTGCGTATTTGATTTTGATATTTTATGTTCAATTACATTGAACAGTTTGTTAAATTGCCCACACTCATTTTCATAATTCTCTTGTATTCCAGTGGACCCCCCGGCAAGTTCCCGAAGTATTGCAGACGAAGTTTCCAGCTGATCTCTAAGACACACCTTGCCTTTAACTCATCACGCCATATTTTTGGTTAATATTTCTTAAAGTTATTTACTTAAAAAATGGACAATAACACTTACAGCATTGTCAAAAGCTTCCTCATACTCTTCATCAACCTCATCCATGTTCTCACACATCCTCTGACAATGTTGCACTCAAAATGTAAGTCATTACTGTCATCGTGTGTAAGCCTATTGTCCGGCCAATTCACTGGCTGCCACTTCTAGCTGCCACTACTGACCCCCACCTAAAGGCTTAAGCCTTGAACCAATAACTAAGTTCATATCAGTACATTGTGTAGAACATAAGTCCCAACATCCGTGGATGAACAGTTGAACACTAACCCACTGCGCCGCACAGCTCTTCAAAATCTCCAACCAAGGAAAAGTTTTACATTATGTTTCAACTCAAAAACTACTTGTCCGATTTTGAAGAAAAAAAATTATCGAGTATTTACTAACAAGATCTCTAATATTTTACATTTATTTAAGAAACTATTATTTATGATCAACTTATTTTAATCCATCTAACGCGAGGGAAGACATAACTTGTGCCAGCCAAATCCACCACAAATTCATATTTCAAGACTAGTTTAATTGCATTGTAAATCTATACTCGTCAATACTAATATTATAAAGAGGTAAAGTTTGTTTTGTTTGTTTGTTTGTTTGTTATGTATGGGGTAATCTTTGGCATTACTGAACCGATTGAAACAATAGTTTAACTAATAAAAAGCTACACTATCCCTGAGTAACATAGGCAATAATTCATTTCGATAAAAACCTTTTCTTATTTCAATATTTGTAAATTTAGTAGGAAAAAATTCTTAGGTTAGGCCTAGAATGATAAACCAACACATGTATTTACATTTATTACCATAGCAACCAATTGAATAAAATAACAGATAATATAGCTGTTTGCTTCAATATTTCCAGTAACAGCAAGCTGATTTCAAAATTTGAAGCAGTTATTTTTGTATTTCTAGCTTTTAGGTTAGGGTTTTAAAGTATAGACCTGAGCCTTGCTGGTTCTTTTAACCATTATTATAACTGCTGTTAAAAAATAATATAAGAAATAATTTGATTTGAACATTTAACATTATTTACCATCTTAGTTTTGATGTTATTATTAATACTACACCTTCATTATAAATAAAACATAACATATGTTTTTATAAGGTTCCGTTGGGGGTTGGCGTGCGGAGCACGCAGAGGTCTAGTAAATAATATAAAGTAAAATTTAATGTTCACTAAACAACGAATACAATGATAAATATGGATGAACCTTAGTTTAGAAAATATTTGCTTTTACATTGGAAATAATGGCTATCGAACAGAACAAAACAGTAAAACCACAAACAAGTTCTTTACCAAGAAAGGCACTCCTAGGCCATAAAAGATTCAAGATAAGTTCAGTACACACATTTTAAAAAGTAAATTGTGCTCTGGGGCTTGGACTGGTACAGTAGTATCGCACTTATTTAAGGAAAACACTGAACTGGGAAGTTTTTATATTTTACTGACAACGTCGTTTTTACAGTATGTTAATTTTACAAATGTCTTTTTAGTATTCAATCGTGAAACGAACATTACAATATTGCAATCAAATGATGATTTAGTATTTCAAAATAGAACAAAAATAGTTTGTGTCTTTTTTTATGTTCTATGTTATTATCTAAGCTTTGTATAAATTGTGTTTCACGACATGTTGGCACAACTTCGGGCGATGATAGGGGACCAAAAAAAAAGGAAAATTGTTCAAGTGAATATAGGTACGGAAAAGCTTCGTTTTAAAGACAAACGCCGTTGTTTTTACAAAATAATTCATATCTAGAGAAATAATTTACTGATTCAGTTGTTAGCCTAACAATGGTGGGTTTTAAGAAAAATAAACGATTTAGTATAATTATGCGTTTCAAAATGGCGGCTGTTTGAAAATTTCAAACCTAAAATACCATAACCGGACCATTTTAAACAAAAATGTCAAGACACCTTTAGTGTCGAACTTTAAATTTCCTATCGGATGGTGAAACTGTCAAAACAATCGGATGAAGGATAATAGTAATAATTATTAATAATAATAATAATAACAATAAGCTAAGTCTAATAAATAATTTGTTAGTTTAACCCGGCATCCTACACCAACACAACAATATTGTGCGTGCTTATGTTGTTATTATCTTTAAATGTATTATCTGTTATTGCCTGAATTATTTTGTGAACAAAACAAATTTTCGGATATCTGGAAAACGAAGATTTTCCGGACCTATGTTCAAAAGAACAATTTTAATTTTTTCAGATAATCATCTTGTGAACTTGTACCAACATTTCGCGAGACGCAATGTATATTAATTTTGATATACACATGACGTCTGTAATTTTGATTTTACGTGTGCTATGTAAAGCTGTGGATGACGTGTGCTATGCTTTATAAAAATCACAAATTTTGCAATTAACTGTTAAATAATATACAGGGTGTATTTTTTTAATGAGAAACCATTGGTACCTTTTAAACTATAAATCTGACAGCAAACTTTAAATGGGGAACTTTCTCGTTTTTGAAACATTAAAAGATAAGTAATTAAAATATTTGAAAATAGCCGCCTTTTTCCAATATGGCAGTCAATTTTAATATTTCTTATAAAATACCCTATATTTTATGACGATTTTGTATTTTACAAGTTATTATAAAACTTTTTTGTTCTTGGTTTTTTTATCTTGGTGTTGAAGATCTTGATCTCAGTTAGGGTGTTTTTAAAACTGTATATCCCAGTTTACCTTTTATATGGTTAGTCGTGTCAAAAAAACACCAGGAACAAAAAAGTTTTAAAATATCGTGCAAAACCCAAAATCATCAAAAAATACAGGGTATTCAATAAGAAATTCGAAAGTTGTGTGCCATATTATAAAATGGTGGCAAATGTTTTTAAATTATATATTTATATTTTTAATGGTTACTTAAAAGTAGGTGAAGGCCCCAATTTAAAATTTGCTGTCCATCTTGTGCTTTTGGAGATCAAAACGGTGGCCCAGTTAAAATAAACCTCCTCTATGTTAATTCTTCTGTAATACGGTATTAAAAATTGTTCATTTTAAAAAGTTATTTGTTTGTTTAAACGATGTTTTGTTAGTGGTAAGAGCGATTAAATTGGTTCAAAATGTGTCCATTCAAAAATATCTTCCGCTCAGTTAGGGTGTTCTTCCCAACGCTATACCCATCTATCCCTTTAAACGGTTAGTTGTATAAAAAAAAAACACAAAGTACAAAAAAAGTTTTAATAACTTGCAGAATCTAAAATGATAAAAAAATATAGGGTGTGCCATAAGAATTTCGAAAGTTGGCCGCCATATTGGAAAATGGCAACCATTTAGAAATATTTTAACTACGTATTTTTTAATTTCTCAAAAAACAAGGATAGGTTTCCCGTTTGAAATTTTCTGTCAGATTTATAGTTTATAAGATAACAATGGTTGGCCATTTAAAAAAAAATACAACATGTATACGAAAACAATAAGTGTCAATTAAGTTTACAGAAAGTAATAAACAGTTTTACCAGTCGTGAGATAAAATTTTAAGAAAATTATAATAGGTAAGTGTCGTCAAAGTTCCACTGTTAACGTCATTAAGTTAATGTTAAAGCATACCGTTTTCTGTTAAAGTCTAGATGCTGATACCTAAATTTGAGATCTTGACGAGAAGATGAACAAAACATTATCATTATTTCGTAAAGTGTACCCTGAGGGCACAATTCCTTTTTATAGGGACTGTGGGTTAAAGCCCAATGGTTTTAAAAGTATAGAACGCCAAATACATTTTAGAAGTCTAAAAGTACAAGTAAAAAACAGCCAAATATAAAGATCTACATGTCTCAAATATAAGATCTTTTTACTTTAAAATTTAATTCTTGATGAGGGGACACGAAAATTAAAATTTGCATAAATAACTTATCATTATTGACACAATGAATTTTAAAGTGAACAGATTCAATTAATTTAATAATCAAACATATGTTTCTATAACTGTTATTGACAGGTTAAGTTTATTATAACAAAACCATTATATTATAATTAAATATGCTATTGCAAATATGTGCAGTTCCCAAACTATATTTCACTTTTAATTCTCTGTTAATTCACTTTTAGCGTTATTTCGTATTGCTTTTTTGTTGTTTCTTTCGGTGTCGCATAAAATTAAGTTTAATATAACATTTAATAAATATTTGTACGTGTTATTGAAATCCCTATAGTTTTAACGTACACAAGTATTTTCTTTCTTTAAAGAATTTATTGGTTATTTTCTGTGTATATTTTCTTTTCGTTACGTTCAGTTATAGTTATTTTATAATTTCTGTTATTCTAAACCAGCTATAATTTTTACATATTTAAAGATAACTAGAAAAGGAGGAAAATCCGAATGTAATTAATTTTGTTTGAGAAAGCAATAAATAAAATAAAACCGAATTTAACGTTCTCGCTATAAAGTAAAATATGAACTAAATACTGAACATTTGTTGAGATACATGAATTTAATTTCATTCTAAAATAAAACATTTCAATTTAGTTCAAAGAAGGAAGCATGTAGGCCAGTACAATGTTAAAAACAATCCAGGTGTGCTTAACCAACGGGAGAAGTGTAAACTTCTATGGCCAATTCTGATAAATGTCAAATATATCATAGAAATTATTTCGGTTGCTGAAAAAATCCTGCATAAAACAAATTTGCAAAGTACACAAAATTTGATTATATTAACACTACCAAATAAACTATTTTCACACAACTTACAAAATGAGAAGCACAATGTCCATTTCAGAGATTACCGAGTAAACTATTCTAAAACAACATACGGAATGAGGAAGCACAATGTTCATTTCAGAGGTATTAGCAAGCAAACAATTTTTACACAACTTACAACTTACAAAATGAAGAAGCACAATGTCCATTTCAGAGGTATTACCAAGTAAACTATTTTAAAACAACTTACGAAATGAGGAAGCAGAATGTCAATTTTAGAGGTATTGGCAAGAAAACTATATACTCTGCTACACATGTGCACTACATGTAGTTAGAGCGTGACGGAAAAATGAGTGACGTAAAATCCGATTCAACGAATGCAAATTTTTTGGACGCGGTGCGCCTAGAATCTTTTCACTTCAATAAACTTCTAATAAACATAGCTCCATAAACGCTTGTTTTGCCAGCCATCCACAGTTTAATTTTTTTACTAAATAATGTATGTCTCTAGAAAGGCTTAATCGATTGAGTTTAAAATTTACAAGTTTCTCCTGAAAATAAAGTTTGGAAAAATAACAAGTTTGAAAAACTTGTTCCAATTGTAACATTTTAAATGAAAATAACTAAAAAGTCTAAAAAAACTTTTATTTGGATGTTAAATCTGCTAAACTAACGACGCTGTTTTACTTTTGGTTGATTTTTGACAGCTACAGCATTCAATAAAAAACTAAACGGGCTACAAAAATTTACTCCACGTGCTTTATAAAAACTTAACAAAATTTCAACTCAGTCGTTTAAGCCGTTCTGTAGATATTTTTTTACAAAATGGTGGATAGCTGGTAAAAGAAGCACGGAGATATGTTTATAGAAATGGTTTTTTTTTTATATTACGACGCTTATGACCAACCCCTGAATTTCTACGTGCTTTATAAAATCACCTTGTGTATTGGTAGTGTTTTGTACATGAATTAACCAGACATGAAACGGAGGCTGCAAGTGGAGGAGGGTCTTGGTCGCGTTGCGACTACACAAAAAGATTTATTTTAGGCTTAGGGTGGTAATCTGAGACCAACTTAGGTGATAAAACACCTAAATTATCGATACGTTAGCCAAAAAAACCCTGCATATTATGACCCTAAATTTTGCGAATATTTTAAATATGTGTGTACTAATTAACAGAACTATTCTGTTTCCTATAGTAATTACATAAAATGAATGTTAAATTATATCCATAAAAATTGTGCGAGTAGTTTTCTCAATAACAACAGCAACTTTACTTTTTTTGGAGTGAAAATTCTTCTTCGGTAGGCCTGGAGCAGACTAAAAGTCAAACTTATCCCCTATCCAAACTAAAAGTTGCTCTTATCCGACTTAAAACTCTCCACTCATACGCAGTCTATAGGCATACGCAGTGAGTACTGTGTGTATACGTAGCATTTTTCTCTGGCCAACTTAACATGAGTTGGCCTGATCGAGAACAAACTTTAAAAGGTTCCCTTCTTCGACGTCAAGTGGAAGTTTAGAAGAAATAGAGGGATTTCTCCTATCTCCGACGCTACGGCATAGACAGTATAAGCACATTCGCCGAGTGTACTGTGTTAATACGTGGCGTAGGGAACCAGTAGACAATTGCGTATTAGAATGAGCATTAGCTCAACACGTTTTAATATTTATTTATTTTTTGTTGAATTATTCAAGCTAATGGTAAAAATCAGCTGTTAAATATTTGAATCGTTGTTTAATGTTTTCAATTCTTTTTGCTTACTTCGTTCTTTAAAAGAAACTACTTAAGCCTTTAAAAATCCAACTATATCTAACTAATATGCCGTTAAGGATTTTTGAATGATAAATTAATGTACAGAGCCTATAATTTAATATTTTACTCAATTTTACTACATTGTTCAATAATATGAAGTTACTTTCGATGACGAGCACTACATATGTATGAACAATATTATTCCCTAACGATCTCCACCGGAGGGAAACTTATGTTATTGCTAGTGTTGTGTTATGTGTGCTAAATATTCTAATGTCCCGATGATGGTCGAATTGACCGAAATTACAATAGGCAATAACTTATCTTGAAATCTAAATTAAGGCAACATAAAGCTTAAAAATTGGATCAGTTTATAACATGTTTTAATTATGTCACTGATTCGTAAGCTGAAATGGATTCTAAATTTAAAAAAATATATTAAAGAAAATAAAATGACAAAACATATACACTTTTTCGTTTTTATTTATTTAGTCAAGAAGAAGACCTGGCTGCTAGATGGGTAACTAAGTGCATTCGGAAATTTGTATGAACTTGTTTTTTAAAGGCAATGAGCTCTTGGAAATTTGAGCTATATTTAAAACTCCTATTTTATCAAAATCAATAGAGTTAAAACACTGTTCGTTTACTGATGTCGGGACTAGGCCACTAACCCAAATCATTGTACGAATAGTTCATTGTTTTAATAAATTGCCCTAATTTTACAATCTTGTGTTAGAGACATACCATTCGATCTCGCAGCTAAACGGCTGACATGAGTTGAGAAAATTTGAAACTTAAGTTTATATGTTTTAGGGTTTCAACCAACTATTTGGGAGAGGTGCTGTCTGATTGTATGAAATATTATATGAGTAGACTTTGTTTTAACTTAGCCTCCAGCCCCGGATCACGCCCTGTTTCGTTTCCGCAAAACGTAAATTCGTTTGCATTTCGACTTTTCCGATTCGGATTCTGGACTTTGCATAAGGATTCTCATCCTCAGATCAGAAGATCCCACCAAGGTAAGCCCCTATTACACTAGGCCACCAGGTGGCGCCACTAGACAAGACACCGGTGTCGCTGCTCGTGACGGGGCATTGATTCTTATGGAGCCTATATTACATTAGGGCAGCCGGTGGCGCCACCAGATTTTGGCTGCTGACTGCCGAGCCCCGCGACCAAAGCCGGCAACCAATGGTGGCCGAGAGTCGTAGCGGGGCATTGTACCTTACCGAGCTTATTACACTAGGCCGCTTGGAGGCGCAACCAGTCCGGCAACCACTAATAATATTGTATGTACGTGTGCTGTTATTATCTTTAACTTAACTAATATCCTTCATCCGATTGTTTTGATAATTATACCATCCGATAGGGAATTAAAAGTGCTATAAAAAAGGTGCCATGACACTTTTTGTTAAAATGTACAGTTTTGGTGTAATTAAGGTTTGAAATGTTCAAATAGTCGTCTTTTTGAAACGCATAATTGGTAATAATAGCTAATTTTAATTAAAATAGATCATTGTTAGGTATAACGTCGTGTCAAGTTTGAACTCAATCGGTCAAACAGTTATCTAGATAACAATTATTTTGTAAACAAAAACAAAAGAAACAAAAAAAAACAGATACAGACAGATGAAAAAGTAAGCACCCATGTTTATATTGTGAAATATGTTTGCCTTGATCCCAGGAACAAATCCACAAAGGCGAACCAAAGAGTTCGGGGACACCCTGTATAAAATATTGTATTCTGTAGTTGACAAAGTTATTAAGCTACAGTTGTTTTATTTGATCGCCACAAACATACAGTCAGATGGAGCAAAGCGTTCACAAAAAGTGACACAGTTTTAGTTAGAATTTGATATAATTAAACTTTCTTTATACTAATAATGTGCTTTCTTTCTACTTAATAATAATATAAAGTTTAATTACTTTTTTTCTGAGTAATGTAATTGATGTGTATAAATAAAGAATACTGGAGAGATAATTAATTCCTCGACAGAAATTTATTGATGTAAATAAAAATAAATTTACATATATTCTAAACTTGTTTATTTATTATTTTTAATTCCTACAGCTATGTTTATAAATAAATTGATTGAATATATTTAAAAAAACTCAAGTTATTGAATTTGTTTATATATAAAAGTAGGTTACATATTCTATCAAGTAACACGCAAGTAATTTATTTCTACTGATGGCGCCACCTGGTGGCCTAGTGTAATAAGAACGCGTCGCCAACAGAGTCACCGGTGTCTTGGCTGGTGCCACCACCTGGTGGCCTAGTGTAATAAGGAGCTAAAATTCCACACGTCAATTTGAACAGCGTATTTTACGTTTCGATCCATTTTGGGGAAGCCAGACGGATATTATTTTTATATTCAATGTTTGGATAAAATCAAAAAAGGTTAATTATAGTACAAAATCTGAAAAAATTATACTTCCTGTCGAAGAACGTACTCCGGATGTTGGATGTTTTGGCTAACGAACTCGTCCAAACAACTTAGAAAAACAACTTGTGTATTGACTTTGGACCAAATCGGGGGTAAAATGAGGCTGTTAGAGTGCGAACACAAATATACATAAATATATCATTTTAACGACACCGTAAATCATGTTCTAGGGAACCACCGACTTATGTCTTACCATAAGAGTCACTGCAAAAGCTCACCTTCCCTAAGGAAATTGGCCTTGGCTTATTATACACTGCTGCATTAGGTCCATTTTTGAGTTAGGTTTAGTTGGGTTATTTTGTTATGAGAAATCATCGAAACTCGCATGTGGTATTTATAATTTTGGTTACAGTTATGGAACTCTTATTTGATGTTTTTTCGATTCTTGTTTGGTTGGGGGTTTTTTTCTACATGCAATTGTTTATGCACAGATTTGATAAATGTATGTACTGATCAAGAAATTATATAAATCAAATGATTTTCTTTTTAAATTCTTCCAAAAGATACGGCTAGACACTTTCATCCTTCAGAGATTGAATCAGTATCATTCAACCATCTCATATATTTCATTTCACCTTTTCAAAGATCTGACATATAATACCCAATACGTATTATACACCTGAATCCAAGCCCCTCTACTAATCTTATTGGAGAAAGATTTGAACTCAGTTGAATTTGAGAATATTTGCTCTCTGCCTGATATCGAGAGGCAATACTGTTTAGGTGAAAATTTAAGCTGCTTAAAAAATTGTTAGTGATTATATGTGAAGGGTCCGCAGTACAAACACTAGGACACACAATTAATTTAAGTACAGTCGTTTCCTGACAAAACTATAAGAAAACGAATTATATTACAGCTAAAAGTCTAATCTACCCTTACTCTTATCTACAAAGACTAAGTTTTGTAATAATAGTGTCTATGTGCAGGTGCCCCATAAATTAAACAGCCAAACTTCGGTAAATGGTCCTACGGGTGAAAATAAGAAAACCTTTTACATAAACATTGGCCCGAAAATACTTCGTTTTCCAGATATCCGCCATTTTGTTTATTTTACAAAATAATTCATATCTAGAGAACGGTTTAACCGATCGAATTCAAACTTGGAATGAAGTTTAACCTAACAATGATCTATCTTTAAAAAAAGTACCAGGAGACCGAGCTAAAGCTCGATTATAAGCAGGGCTATGATTTCAATAACTATTATTGCAAATTTCCGTGAACATCGTTTAGGTTAGGCCTATAACATTAAACAACTAAATAAAGGGTATGTTTATTTAGCAGAAGTATTCGTTGCCATGGTAACTATAAATAGATACAACATTAGGCAGTTGTAATTTAAAATACAGTTTAAAAGAAAACAGATGATTATTGTAATGGCATTGAAAACATTTGTATCAGCTGTGCTTCGTTTAAAAGAAAACAGATGATTATTGTAATGACATTGAAAACATTTGCATCAGCTGTGCTTTGTATTGTTTAAAATGGACAAATTTCACTTTTTAATTTAATAAAAAGGCGTAGAAAACGAATTTTCCCAGACTGGTGACCATTTCCAATCGATTTCTCGTGGCCAAAAGCCCCATATAAAATCAAAAATCAAAAATCCTTAGACGGAGATTCCAGATCCATTTAGCAGACAGACAACTATCTCTCGCTTTAGAAGATAAGATAAACGATTATACCCAATCATGCGTTTCAAAATAGCGGCTGTTTGAAAATTTCAAACCTAAATTACTCAAAAACCCTACGTTTTAACAAAAAATTTCAAGTCACCTTTTTTGTAGCCCTTATGTTCCCTATCGGATGGTGTAACTTTCAAACAACCGGATGAAGGATAATAGTTAAGTTAGGTGTAGTCTAATGATAATTGGTTCGTTCAACTGGGCATCCTTACCAACACAGTAAACACAATAATATTATGGTGATTTGGGAATCTAGGGTGCAAAGTTGACTTTATCGCACGAGATAAACATTTGACGCCCGAGGCGTAGCCGAGAGTAAACTTTGCGCCCGTAATACGCACAACGTGTTTCCTGCAGCTAAATTTTAAATAAGTGTTTTAAAAATATCTGTTTTACAGAGGTTAGTCCCGCAACAATCAAAATTTTCAAAACAGACTACATCAGCTGTTTACTTTGTACTAAGGTAAGCAAAGTACACAGCTGGCTGGCACGCGAAAATGACTTGACGAAAAACACATGCAGTTTAGTTTGCGCACTGCTGTGAGTGTGAAAAAAAAACACTTTATTAAGTAGCTGTAGGAAAATGTATTTTTGTAGGTAGGTGCTTTATAATGTGTTTGAACAAACAAATACTTATCGTTGTTTCCATTTCTTTCACATTGAATTATCACTTATCTTTAATAATTTCTTAAACTATTATTTGACCGTTGTTACGAAGTGAGATGAGGGTTATTATTAATTTATATTTTAACTATATTAGATGTAGAATTTTATTGGTAGCCTACGGTGCAACACGCGATGAAGTCAAATCGCATAGTTGCATTTTGTAGCAAGCCAACGACCGAGCTAGATGATTAAGACTGAGTGGGGACAAGGATGTTAAATAGAGGCAACTAAATTCGTCACGGGGCTTTATGGGTGGTACGAGTGTAGGTGTACGTCGGGGCAGGACGAGCTGACCGGAGGAAACCACGAGGACAAAATAAGGTGAGGGAACATTTATTGTGAATATTTTGGGGAAAGTGTTATAGCATCAAGCTAAGTAGAATCAGTTTTGTTTGTTTCATAATTAAAGTAATTATTTATTTGAGTGATATCCGTGTTTGAGATTTTTGTGAAGTAAACATATTATTTGAGCTCAGTTTTGCCCGTAGAGTTAGGCATAAGAGTAATATAGATTTAGATTGATTGTTGTAGGATGTATAAATATTAAAGATTATTATTTCTGAACATGTTAGTAGAGCACTGTACTTAATAGTCTATCTCTTATTGGAATTAAAGATATGTTAAGATATTCTTGATGGGGTTTGAGTTATTGTAGCAAGTATATTATCCTCTCACAAAATAATTAGAGCCAAGCGAGTAGTCTTTATATAAAGATCCCTACGTAATACCGTTTAATAGTTGAATTATTTACTTCTAAGGTTTTAATATGTTTACTTAACGTTTATCATTAATTCCATCAGCTTCCTCATTGGCCCTTCCCACTCTTTCCCTCATAGCGTCAAGGTACGAATTCAGAATAATAAATATGCAAACAAATAAATTCCAAATGATTAGGCCTAAGTAAAAGTAGAACTTTTTTATTTTACGAACAAAATTGAAGGAATTGCGACCATAGGATACACAATTTTATTTTAATAATCGATTTAAACAGTAAAGGTCCTTGTCATATTTTTAATTTAACATAAAAGTTATTTTTTGAAAATTTACGTTAACGGTAATAAACGTGAAACTCTCGGTATTTGTAGCAGAAATTCGTTCGGATGAATTTAAATTATATGATGGTGTGACAATTTTGAAAGTCACCTGTCACATCGCTTAGTGCGTGTAATTACTATGGTATGTCGACAATCGATACTGGGGACAAACGTCACAACCAAACTTAGGGTTGCTTACTGCAGAGTTACGTCCGACTGTCGATCTATTGAGATTGTCTCCTCTCTGTCGGTTAACCTTGCGGTTCCCATCAGATGGACTGTCTCCTTATAGGATGTGTCCTTCTATTCTCGTGCGATTTTTCGGACGTTGTCGGGTTGGTGGTGGTTTGAAGGTTCCTCAAATAAATCAGTAAACTTTTAGTGGTTTAGTTTGTTTAAACCATGCTAAGTTCTCTGCTTGTCCTGGTTTTACTATCGTTAACTACATTAATGCGAATCCAATAACTTAAACTAAACTTTATAAAGGTAAAGGGAAGTGAGTTCACCTTGTGTGGTCTCGAGTCTGCTCCAGAACAAACTTATTAACAGAATTACTTAAGCTTGAACATATAGCCTCAAGCTGGCTCTCCCCCAATTAACTATAAACTGTGACATCAGCTATTGTTTGTGTGAATGCCATTATTTAGCACGACCACTATCAACATAGAGCCAGTGGTTATTAATAATTTTTTTTTAAATCGAAAACCCTAGGTGGTTTTCATCGCCTGGATAACGAAGAGCATTCGCATAATGCTCATACGATCACATACAGCTATAACATTTAATTTACACACACTACAGACAATACACGATAAAATAACAACGATAACAACAATAATTACACAATAACAACTTATCACAGGGCTGTAAAGGGCCCTGTTACACAACAATTAATGCAACTCTAATTAAAATAACAAGTAATAAATCTAAACATGGTATTTAAGTTACGTAAATGTATGTTGTTTCAAATGTTTCCAATTACATTCAACCGATGGAAGAATGCTAACACCATATTAATGGTTTGGGAGTCATCACCCAGCATCCTCTGAATGTAATTTGGTAGGCAAAACCTCTTCCGAACATGTTTCAGCTTTTCACAATCTAAAAGTAGATGTTTAATTGAAAGGAGATTTAAGCAGTAAGGACAAAGCGGTGGATCCCCCGATGCATCAGAAACCCGTGGGTTAACCCAGAGTGGCCAATGCGTAGGCGAGAAACCACCACTTCCTCTCGACGGCTTTGGCGGTTTGAGGATATCCATGGCCGAACGGTATCTTTAATTTGGCGGAGTTTATTTCCTTGTACTGCTACCCACTCTTCTTCCCACTGTCTAAACAGGGCTTGTTTTAAAGAGGACATAAAGTCGGACGACATTACTCTACTCACGCTAGGCTGTAAGGAAGTGGCTTCCTTAGCAGCTAGGTCTGCTATAGTATTTCCTTGTGTACCTGCGTGACCCGGAACCCAGCAGAACGGCACTTCCACGCCCCTTAGACAAAGTCTGTGGGTTATTATTAATCTATTTATATAAAATCTAAATACCACTCACTGACTCATCAAGAAATCTCAAAAATGAAAGTATGGATTGGAATGAAATTTGGTATGTAGCTTCCTCTAGGGCCCTAGAGTGCTTGCTAAGAAAGGTTTTCAAAATATTCGAAATTTTAGGAGATTTGGGGGGGGGGTCAAAGTTACTAAAAAACCAACGAACGTATTGGAATGAAATTTGGTATGTAGCTTCTTCTAGGGCCATAGGTGCTTGCTAAGAAAGGTTTTCAAAAAATTCCAAATTTTAGGGTGATTTGGGGTGGGTCTAAGTTCCTAAACACTGAACGTATTGGAATGAAATTCGGTATGTAGCTTCTTCTAGGGTAATAGGTGCTCGCTATGAACAATTTTCAAAAAATTCAAAATTTTAGGGGGGTTTAAAATGGTCAAAGTTACTAAAAAAAAACCACGGAACGGATTAGAATGAAATTTGGTATGTAGCTTCCTCTAGGGCACTAGGTGGTCGCTAAGAAAGGTTTCAAAAAATTAGAAATTTTAGGGGGATTGGGGGGATCAAAGATACTAAAAATCCCCATAAGAAATACACAGTGTAATATATTTATTGATATTTTTGTTGTTGTTGTTAATATACATTTAATTTTGATTTTTCTATCCGTGCAAAGCCGGATCGGGCCAGCTAGTTATTATATAAGGTGAATGATACCTGTCACAACAACTATCTGTGTGTCTACGTGACTAATTTTGACATTTCATTTACGTAGACTGTTTAGTCCGCATTTAATCTGAGAATAAATAGTTAAATTTGCATACCAGGCAAAGTAAGAATTAGCTGAAATGAAACATTTATTAAAACTGTGCTTGATTTACTGAGTCAGCAAGTAAGTAATAAAATTAGTTGGATGAAATAATCTCTACTTAAAGTTCTGAAACTGTTAAATGCAGATATGAAGTTATTTCTGATATTTTAATCAAAGTTAAATCCTTCTAGCAATTAGAACTCGAGTATGCTTTCAAATTATACTAACAATATATTTATTTAACTTTTAGTTTACATTGCAATGGATCCTTAAGGCAGTAGCGGCATTTCAATTTAGTAGATCTAGAAAATTAAACTCTTAAAATTAAGTAGATTTAGAAAGAACCGTATTTTAGGCGTACTGTATATATCGGGCGTAATAGATACGTCTTATACAACTAGATATAAACGGGTTTGTCCTGACTGGCTCACTGACCTGGAATCACCGTGCAGAAACCACTACTTGATACAAATGCGAAAATTTAAAGGTATATTCTTATGCAATCATAGACGCACAGAAAGAAAAGAGTTTGCAAAAATTTTATTTAAAGCGTAAACATGGTGAAAATAGGTGCAATTTACATGTTTGTTGAATACATTTACATGTATTACCTTAACAACCAACTTAGCACATTTAGAATCAGTTAATAAATTATTCTTCACAACAAACATCTTTTTAACTTCCCGCTAATAATAAAGGGAAGTTATTGATTTCGGTCCGATTTTCGAAAGTCCAGTTTTCATTAAATCTCCACGTTTTGAGGTCCCAGGAAGGCATTCTGACTATTCCCGCCGAGATGTCCGACCGTGTGTGTGTGTGTGTGCGTGGGTGTGTGTATGTGTGGATGTATGTGTGTAAATAAATTTTTGTCGTACAGTTTCTCAAAAACGAATAAACCGATTGAATTCTACGGCATGTCATTCGAAAGGGTGTATCAAAACTTAGATCTGATTAGATTTGAGAGTTAATCCATCGAGCCAATCCGAAGAAATTAAAAAAAATAACCAAAATTATTTTGGAATTTTTATGTTTTTTAAAAATAACTTTAAAGCGTGCAAAAAAATCATAATAAAACCATGTATACATTTTTTGTGCTTAAAAAACTGCGTCGACTGCTTTTTTGAAAATGAAAATCGGACGACGCATTCAAAAGTTATCGTTGTTTAAAAATTCACAAATTTTCGTTTTTTGGTATTTTTTGGTATTTTTTTAACATATCTTCCAGAGTTTTCAACCAATCAATATAAACCTATACATTTTCTTTTTGTGCTTTAAAAACTGCGTAGAATGCTTTTTTAAAAATGAAAATCGAACACCGCATTTAAAAGTTATCGTTGTTTAAAAATTCACAAATTTTAGTTTTTTGGGATTTTAACAAATAAACTCATTTTTAAGCGTTTAAAATTCAAACTAAGCGAGAAGTTCTAGGGTTGGCCTGCACGGACAACCAATTTTTTTAACATATCTTCCAGATTTCTCAACCAATCAATATAAACCTGTACATTTTCTTTTTGTTAAGCGTTTAAAATTCAAACTAAGCGGGAAGTTTTAGGTTTGGCCTGCACGGTCAACCAATTTCCAGATTTTTTATATTAGTTTAACAAAATAAAAGCAAACCTAAGCAAAATTTCACAGTAAAGTGCCATATATTTTATAAATAAAATAACTGATATAACCACTTTACAAAATTTTAGGATAGGAAAATATTGAACCAAAACATTTTTTTTAAACATTTAAATTTATTACCATAGCAACCAACTTGGCAAATTTAGAAGCAGATACAAATTTGATTTTGCTTTACTACCAAAAGTTACTGCCAAACAATCGTAACTTCTTTGTTGGCAAGAACGTTAAAAACTACAACTTGTTCAACTTCACGGGCTTCAATATGGTCTAACAACGGTTCAAATACTATCAATAAAAGACACATCGATTGCATTACTAATAGATTGGAGTATAGTTAGTTTTAGCATGAACTTTACGATGCGCTGGAGGGAGGGAAGAATATAGGCAAGTGGGGACGCCGTCCGCTGGAGGGGAAGGGACACTACGCTTACTATCAAAAATGTCGCGACAGCTTTGTGTTGTATTACTTGCAACATGTAAATACTGCATAGATATGGGACTTTTTATATCGACATATAAATAGAATAAGAGTTTTGTTTGTAGACTGTTGAGAATAGTGTGATTTTTCGTTTATTTACGTTTCATACACCAAAGAATCCAAAACAAGCCTCATCTCAATTATTTTTGTCTGTCTGATGTCGGTAACGCTCGCGGTCCTGTTTCTTGTTCATGATTAACGTTAAAACAACTTATAACGATAGATATAATAACTATTTTAACAAAGAAATAACATGAGTAACAATAAAAACTACATTTTGATACTATTTATAAGTATTAAGTAAAATAAATTAATTTATAACTTATTATTTAAAAAAATACACAAGTAGGCCTACGTTTATTCATGTAAAGTATCGGTAGTAGTGTATTAAAATTGTGTCTATTGATATTATGCGATGATTTGATATCAGCTGTTCCAATTAATTTAGTGAATATGAAAATCAGCTGACCTTAATAATTTAGTTAGTGCTGTAAACGATAACTAGGCCTATGTCGTCATTTTTACCTAAGGAATGCTACTGAGAAAAATAGGTTATTTTGAAAATAAATATATAAAATTTATTATTAATATTTTTATTTCCGCCTCTCTTTTCATAAAGTAGTAAACATTAGCAACGATCTCACGGGTTTGGCTACGAATACCTTTTCTACCCCCTAACTTTGATATGAAACTGCCTTACATTAAACCTAATTATACAAATATAAACAATAAAAAATAAACAACGCTAAAAAACAATAATAAACAGCAATAGTTATAAAATAAATAGATTTGTGCACGGACAATAATGTTATTGGAAACCCGTACAATCGCTTCAAGACCGAAGTGTTCCTTTCAAAGCTCAGTAATCGACTGAGCTTCTCTGAACCCCCACCACTCGAATTAACTCCAAGTCTACTGAGCATCTCGAGGTCACGGTCCATGCTACAAATTCCTTGCTATATAGTAAAAACTTAGTTTATAGTACTAATCGATAATAGCTGAAAACCGATCGATACCAAAAGGTACTCTTTCCCAGTATAGAAACAGCTTATGTAAGGTTACAAATATGTAACTCTTCATTGTCAAAAGGCAGTGACAATCAGAAAAAAACATTTAACAGCAAGTCTGACATATGCAATGATGTAATCAACATCTTTCCAAAACGAAATTTACCCATCAAAAATTAGTGGGACACAACGCGTTTTTTCATGTTCTCTCAGATCAGACTAATTTTACGTCATTTCTTAATTTATTTAGTGATTCTTTATATATCCTTCTATACATGTATTGCTAAACAATTCAGGGCCGTACATTTAACAGCAACAACTTGACAGTGAATTTTCAAGCAAACAAAACTATGCCAAAATAACAAAGTTCAAGTCCCGAAAAGAGTGCGCTTTCTCAAAACATTTTTGGCTGGTATAAATACAGGTGAATCATGACTTATATTGTATTTCTCATGTACAGGAAGGTATGTAGAAAAATTTGCAACAAAAACAAAATTCGAAAACGTTTAGTGCTACAACCATGTAAACTTTTATCGTTACAAGGTGAACAAGGTTCGGCGGAATTAAAGTTCTAAAGCTGTTGAATGCAGATATAAAGTTATTTCTGATAGTTTAATCAAACTTAAACCCTTCTAGCAATTAGAACTCGAGTAAACTTTATTATTATAATAATATCTTTATTTCACTTTTAGTTCACAATACAGTAAGTGTAGTAGCGGCTTTTCAATTTAGTACGTCTTGAAAATTAAATTCTTAAAACATATTAAGTAGATTTATAAAGAACCCTAATTAATCGTCACTTTTAAGGCCATGTATGCCGTAATTTTACACAAATTACATAGACATAAAATATATAAATACGTCGTACACATAAAATATATAGATATGTCTTATATATAAAATATATAGATGAAAAATCTCAGTCGATTTCGTTTGAAAGCAAAATCTGACCGAACAAATATATAGGAATCCTTATCTAAAACTGCTGAATTAAACATTATTTTAACCTTCAACGCTTTTTGGAAGTTGTGGCTAAAATGATGCATCAGAACAACAAATAGATTTCTATTTTACTTAAAACAATATCGAGCATATTAAAAATGTTGTTAACCTTTTAAAAAAATGTATTCTAGGCTACTTATCACAAATCTACGTAAATAAGAAGGAAAACACCTGCAGAACAAATGGGCAAAATTCCAGTCTTTTAGTAAAGGTAGTCATTTCGAAATATATCTATTTTTATCTAAAACAACACGGAAATTAAAATTTTTAGAAAACTTCTATTAAAGTAACACGTATCTATTGCAATGCATTAACTCAGATAAGTGGGTAATTTAAGTTTTTATTGCATTGGTCATTTGATTTTCTCTATGCATATATTATTAAAAATTGTAGTGCCTACATTTTTAACAGCAAAATATTTACAGTGAAAGAACAAAAAATATATAGGCAAAAATATTAAACGCTAAATTACGAAAAGAGTGGGGATACATACAGATGAATCATGACTTATATTGTATTTTTATTGTGTAGGAAGTCGTGTAGATCAAAATGTACATGGTGAACATTTGATTTAGATAATGATTAGAAATTTGTAATTAACTTTTAAATTATTTTATTCTGTGTCTACTATGGAATAATTATTTTGGTATCCAATTTATATTTTTTCTACCTACATGGTTTTATAATTTGTATAACAAAGTACAGCACTTTTGTTTATAGTTATTTGCCTCTTATTTCCTTCTTTTGAAGCGTTTTAGGATGTATAAATAACCACTATACTTCTGGACGATTGTCCAGATGATTTAATTACACAAAGTCAAATACTTTAACACAAAGAATGAATACACACAGCCCCTACATTTTCATACGCTACTCACAAAACACACATACAAATCCAAAGGGAATGCTAAGTAAATCTTGTGTCAACAGAATGCGGGAACTTTCTTCCCAAGGTAATATTAACCACCTTAAAAAATTAAAGAATAATCTCCTTCCGCTCTAATAACAATATCAAAAAATTACTCTACCCCAAAGAAAAACCCCCAACACCATTGGAAGATCAAACATGCGTATACAAAATATGCTGTGCTAGGTGGGACAAACTATAAATAAATATGTCAAACTGGAAGTGCTTTTAAAGTAAGTTTTAAAGGACACCTGCCAAAAGTCCAATTATGCGTGAAACCAAATAGATGGAAACTTTTTTTGGTTCTAAAGGACATTAAACTTTTTACACGGGGTGATATTTATTTCATAGTAACTGTTTTTTAGGCAACACCCACCTTATTTTTGAACCGCGGTGCAATCTCTTGCTCTTCTGTTGTCGAAATTGTCAACACCACAACACAGCACAAGCAACAACACAAAAACACATAAAAAAAGGGCAGTTACCGATTCAACACGGTCGTCAAAGTCATACGAAAAAAACACAGAACACAAGAAGAACATTGTGCAATGTCATGTTCTTCTTGTGTTCTGTGTGTTTGTGCTGTTTGTGCTGTGTCGTGGTGATGACAATTTCCACAACTACAGGAGATCAAGTGGTTGTACCGTGGTAAAAAAGAAGGGGGGGGGGGGGGGTGTGTAGGTTAAATACAGTTATTATAAAATAGATGAAAAATATAGTTTACTGAATAAATAAACTGCAGTAAATTTAAAGTTATGAACGCTGTCGGAGAGTGAAATGTATAAGGCATTTAAATTAAAAAAACAAAATTAATTATGAAATGATCAACTGAATTGAGATTCAAACACCCTATACGACACAGCGATAACAATCCACAAAGCCCTCGGCAAATAGTAATTGTAAGTGGGTAAAGATAACAGACCGACAGTCGAAATCTAAGTTGCGCACCTACTAACTTTGCATGTATGTGTTAACGTTGTTTATCTTAATATTTTGATAACCTCTACACAACGAGGGATTTTCTGAAGTGGGATTGACATACCGAATCGCGCCCACTTTATGTAAACATGATCTAATTCAAATGTTCACCATGTACATTTTGATCTACACGACTTCCTACACAATAAAAATACAATATAAGTCATGATTCAACTGTATATATCCCCACTCTTTTCGTAATTTAGCGTTTTTATTTTTGCCTATATATTTTTTGTTATTTCACTGTGAAGTTTTTGCTGTTAAATATAGACACTGCAGTTTTTATTAATATCTGTACATTTTTTGTACAGTATAGAGGAAATCAAATGACCAATGCCATATAGAAGCATTTAAAACTTAAATTACCCAGTTTTCTGAGTCAATGCATTGCAATAGATAAGTGTATTTTCCAAAAGAGGAAAATAGAGGTCAACTAAGGATAAATAAAAGGTGCTTTATTATAAACAAACTAGGGGAAACCCTTGCGTGATCCGCACGCTAACTACGTTGGAACCTTTTATACACTCAATCATGTTATGTTTTCCTTATAATAAAGGTGTAGCTTAATAATAACCCAAAGCAAAAATGGTAAATAGTGTTAAATGTTCAAATAAAATTATGTCGTTTACTTGTGTAATAATAGCAGTTATAATAAAGGTTAAAAGAACAATCAAGGCACTGGTCTACACTTTAACTAAAACCTAACCTAAAATTTAAAAATATAAATAATTTGCTAGAACAAATAACAAAGTTTGAAATCAGCTGTTAGTGGAAATATTAGAGCAAACTGCTGTTTTGCCTGTTATTTTATTCAATTGGCTACTATGTATGGTAATGAATGTAAATACATTCAAGAAATATGTGTTGGTTCATCAGTCTAGGCCTAACCTAAGATTTTTTCCGACTAAATTTACAAATATTGAAATTAAAATTGTTTTTCATCAAAATAAATTATAGATTGTGTTACTCAGGGATAGTATAGCTTTTTATTAGTAAAACTATTGTTTCAATCGGTTCAGCAGTTCCAGAGGTTTACCCCCTACATATAAACAAACTGATTTTACCTTTTTATAATATTAGTACAGACCAAGAAAAGGGCTTACTATATAATAATTCAAACAACTATCAGTATTAAAAATTAGATAATTTATTTCTTACTAGCCCTATTTGACCCGTTTGAAATATTACTTTACCGTATTACATTTTGATCATATTTTATAAGTTGAATATTGCCCCTCTTTTATTTTAAAAATAATAAATCTTTGCCTATCAATCAGTTGTCATTCCTGTGAAAATATTATTTTATCTTTTTACATTTGCTTCGCCGTAGAGATTGGTAAACTAATAATACATAGTATAGCTTATGGTTTGCATCGCTGGTGCGATATCGTGCAAGAAATAATTACCATAGTCCTGAATAGGGGTATATAGTATAGAATTTGCTATGCGTCAGCCTGTACTATCACGATGCTATTACATCTAGTATTTCATATATTTAAGGAATTTGCGATTTTTCAGTCTTTAAACCCCTTCTCTATGTAAGACTTTGCCTGGTTAAAACCCATTACGAGTTGTATAGTTAAAAACAAACATTTTCTACATATTTTATTCTCGCACGATAAAACTGCAGATGTTTAAATAAAGTGTGGATGTTTTTAAGAAGGAACTCGTTAAAGAAGGTCTGGCGTTGGCAGGAGATAAGATTTTAGAGGGGATGAGGGTGGAGCTATAAATTACGTTAATATTTCCTCCCTTATTCAAATTAAATTACTAAAGCTATTCAAGCAAGGTGAAGGTGTATTCGGGGAACTTTGGCATAATTTAAGATTTAACCGATAATCTTATTATAGAGTCAGCTGTTATTAGATTAAATATTTGTATTTATCTCTGCTAAGGGTCGATATTAAACAGGGGATTTCATAATGGTTGTAAATAGGAAACTTGCTATGTAGTTTAAACTAGGTATTGTAGATTCGTACAAGTGCCATATTTAACTAATCCTGTATTAGGTACTTAATGTACCTAAATATAGGTATCAATAAACAACTCGTATTTGCAAAACATCTGTCCATAAACCTCAATAAGTAGTATGATAAAATAAAACGTAACTGTCAAACATTTAAGAAAAATTTAAGTACAAGTATCCAAATCAACCATTTAAATAGATAAGTTTTAATGTACGTATACCGTCTGTGACTTAATTGTTGCTTCCTATTTACGCGTTTCAGAACTGAAGTGTCATCATCAGGATCCTCGCCCAGTAGAGGTTGTCAAACTTTAAAACATTAAAAACGTACGCTTTACACAGACACAACAGTTACCCCTCGGCGTTTGAAGGAAGACTGAAATACTAACAGATTCAATATAAACACGGATTACAAAAGAAGAAACAACAATATATTCCGTCCTAAAAACTTAAGACCTGCTAAAATCAACACTGAAGAATGTAAAATAATTCGATCACGCTGCTGAACCGTTGACGTGAGTTGGGCGAATTTACAAAATGAATTTGATATATTTCAGGGTTTCAACCAACTATTTGGGAAATTGGTCTACTCACGAAGGCAGTGAATATATATTGCCTGCGTGTACGAAATATATTAGTACTAGGGGAGACCTTCTAAAAATACATGTTGTGTTCTATTTATAATAAAGGTGAAGGATTAATAATAACCTCAAAACTAAGATGGTAAATAATTTCAAATGTTCGAATCAAATTATTTCATATATTTAATAACAGCAGTTATATTAGTCTAAATGTTAAAAGAACCAGTAAGGCTCAGGTCTACACTTAAACAAAAACCTCATCAAAAAGTTAGAAATACAAATAATTGTTTTATATTTTGAAATCAGCTGTTAATATTGGTTACTCACTATCATTTACCGTATATTATAAATAAATAGGCCTACTATTAAATTATAATATGTCTTATTTATTTTTAATTAGGATGTAACACAGTTATTTTTTTTTTTTAATTCCATAACGCAAGTTTTTATTGGTTTTAGTGTTGAAACATGTGTTAGTTCAGTCCAGGCCTAACTTAAAACATTATTTTGTACTAAGCTGGACATCCGAATTCAACTGTTTTATCTGTTATTTTATCCAATTGGTTGCTATGGTAATGAATGTAAATACATTCAATAAATAATATGTGAATCAAACGTAACCTACTTCAATAAAGTACATTAAGCAACAGCAAAATTAAACATAACCTACTTCAATAAAGTAAATTACAACATAAACAAACCGTGTTATGATAATAAAACATGTGCTGTTATAATCAGCTGATCTGTGCTATTATATCTGTATAATTGAACTCCAGACGATAATAAAACCTGTGCTGTTATAATCAGCTGATCTGTGCTATTCAGTCGATAAGTAAAAACAATAGAAAATATTTTAAATTCCATTTTTAAAATATTGAATGAAATAACAGTAAAATTTTAAGGCAAATGGGCAAATATAGAGTTAGTTACTTTTTATTTAACACAAACCGCATGTCAATCGGTCCAATAGAACTCAAGATAACACCCGGAATAGGCTTACAATTTTACCCCATGTTAAATTGCCATAAGAGATTTTAATTTCAGTTTTTAGAAAATTTAGTGGCGTAATAGCTGAAATCCAAGCAAAATGGGCAGATATACAGACAATTACCTTTAATTTGGCACCAACGGCGTGTATATCGGACCAGTAAAACTCGAGATCGCACTCGGATTATAAAAAAATCTTTTCAAATTAATATATAGATAATTTGTTTACACCTAAGCCTCCAGCCCCAGCACACGAGCTGTTTTGTTCCTATATCAGCGACCTTGGTTCAAAAGCTGCCCCCACGGTAAAATACCCACGGGAATTTATCCGGTTTCTTTTATGGAATAAGGTCGTGTACAAAAATTTAATGTTCAGAATAATCTTATAATTATATTTATTATTTAGGTAAACACTAAAAAAATTTTAATTCTAGTTGGAAAAATCTCAAAACGTTGTCAGTCCTGTCAAAAAATGTGGTTCCAATTGTTGGATTTTTTACTAAAGAAATCGTACGAGAGACTTTTAAAATCAAAGTGTGTACTCAATTTGGACCAAATCGGACGTAAAATGCAGCCGTTAGAAGTGCGAACGCATGTACAAAGTTTTTAATGACACCCGGAAACGTGTTCTGGGGACCATGATTGGTGCTTATTTAATACTCGCGGCAATCGCACTATTTTCCTATGGAAATTTGCAAATAACGGATATACTAAGCAGTTATGAACAACCACTTCTCAGTCTTTCTTCAAACGTTGAGTTGCGCACCCGCTGAGTGTCTGTGTAATGTATATTATGTTTTTAGTGTTTCAAAGATTGATGACCTCTACTGATGATGATGGGACATAAGTTGTGAAACGCGTAAAAAGGAAAGAACAAGTACGTCAGAAACGGAATATGTAAATTAAAACTTACATGATTTAATAATGTAGATTAATTCCACAAAATAAAGACTGACCATAGGCATACTTTAGTTTTACTAATAAAACTGCCGATTAATATATTTTTACCTTCTATCCAAACAAACATTTTATTCAATGGCTTATGAACTGATAGTTTGTTACATATTTATGCTCATGAAATAAAGTCTTACAGATTTTTAATCCAAGATTGTACATTTATTATTAAACGATTATATTGTAAACATTTAATTAGATACGTCTAAAACGTTTTTACAAGTTCTAAAAAAAAACACACATTCAAGTGTGACTATCGATGTAAAGTTATTAAAACAATAAACAAAATCGATGACTATTCTGTTAATAGAATTGCATATTAATTGCATTTTAAAACGTATAGCATTTAGTGCAGTCAGTGCCCTAACAAATCATGTATTGAGGTACAGTGCATCCTGATTTATTACTGTAATTATATTACGTCAATAATTTATCTCTCCACTGCCGAACCATTTAATACATTATACAGATATATGCAAAATAAATGGATTTGAGTTGAATAAATTTAAAATAAATTCAATTGAAAATAAACCGTACTTAGGTGTATTATCGACAATGGAGCCTCGCGTAAAGGCACTGTGAAACTACCCTATATTTCCACTTGATATTACTGATAACATTTTATTATGACGATTAATTTTTCCTTTAATTCTTTCTTTATAGAATATACTAGTGGAGCTGGCAATGCTTCTCTATTGCTTGATTTAATTTTAAGGGTATTTATTCCACGTCATCCGTTTGACTTAAGTAATTGCATATGTTTTTATATCAATATTAAGAATAATATTAAATAATTTTAGATTTAGATTTTGTAGGAATTTAGTGCAATTTATTTTTATTGTGTAGGGGTAGCTACCCCATTTAAATCTTGTTGTTTGTAGTGATCATATTCTCTAAAAATTCTGGTACTAATATGAATAAATGTGAAATTTTAGTAAAATTTGCTGAGTAGTTTATGAGAAAAAAAAAAGTAAAATAAATTATCATTTAATTTTAAGGGAATAATAAAGTTTTTTTATAAGTAAAGAAAGGGAATTTATAAGTATTTCTTAAAGGGAATAATTCTATTTCATCCCTTTGATTAAGACAAGTAATCAAATTGTAAATAGTTTAGTATATCCCTTCAAAATAATAGTACACAAATTTAGCTTTATAGCTTGTAGGAGGTTAGTTATATATTTATTGAATACCAACCCCATTGCAACCCCTTAGACAGAATTAATCGTAACGTCTAAGGCAATGTTATCGATAAAGTGTGAATTTGTCATTGAATCGGTCAAATAGTTTTTGGGTCCATAGATGAAACAAACATTGATTTTTATATACAGAATGTCCCATAAGTAAAGTGCCAAACTTCGGGGAACGGTTCTATGGGTCGAAATAAGAAAAAAAGTTCAAATAAACACAGACCCGAAAACGCTCCGTTTTCTAGATATCCGCCATTTTGTTTTTTGTTCAAAATAATTGTTATCTAGAGAACGGGTTGATTGAGTTCAATCTTGGCATGAAGTTTAATCTAACAATGACTTATCTCAAGAAAAATAAGCGATTAAATCCAATCATGAGTTTCAAAATGGCGGCTGTTTGAAAATTCCAAACCTAAATTACTCAAAAAATGTCAAGTTTTACGTTTTAACAAATAATGTCAAGACAAATTTTTGTAGCCTTTTTGATTCCCTATCGGATGTTGTAATTGTCATCAAAACAATGCGATGAAGAATATAATAGTTAAGTTAAAGATAATGACAACAGATGTTCATACAACATTGTTGTGTTTACTGTGTTGGTATAGGATGCCGGGTTGAATAAACCAATTATTACACTCTTAATTATTTGTCAA
>JAGFPH010001615.1:171431-182213 GCA_018207615.1 Philaenus spumarius | reverse complement strand
CATTGATATTGTCGACGTCAAAAATCCGGACCGTTAATAATTCGGATTCAATTCCAGAGAAAAAACGTTGTCGTACCGCTACAAGCTTCAGTGGTACAGGTCATTAAAATTAACATTAAAGATAACATTAAACATATAATGTAAATGCCTGCAGATGTTTTGTGTACTATCACCAAAAGCTGGTTGCAAATATCCTGGAATAAAGTGAAAATGATAACGAATGCTGCGGTTTAAAAGAAGTAGCAGAAATATGCAGCACGATCCCGGATTCTAACAATTCGACGAAAATGATGCCAGTGAGTGGTTTGCTGATGATAACAACGATCCTGAATACCAGATTTTTAGCAACCACGGAATAGCGTCCATGGTGTCTGAAATTGAAGAGGCTGCGAACACTCTGCTTTTTGGCAGCAGAGACTCTGATTTCATGGCTTGAGAAATACATGGAGCGTACACAGTTCCAGATAATTCTATTAAAACGATTCACAGAGATGGCTGCAAAAAGCGAACAATTTCTACAGTTCAAAAATCGATAACTAATTATATTTTAAGAGCTCTGACAATGTATACACTGTATTCTGTAAATAATTTTTAAAAAATTACATAATATATGCACATAAAATATGTTAGTAACATAAGTTTATAAGTAGTATCTGCTCCATTTATTTAACCACTAAATTTAATTGTTAATGGTTCTAGCAAGTTTTCTTATTGTTTAACGTGACAAACGACCTTTTTGTTCTTTTCGAAAATCCGGACAATTTGATAATCAAAATTATCAACTCTACTATAACTGCAAGATTTAAAAAAAAAATTAAAACAAAACTAGTTGTAATGGCTTGAAGGAGGGCATTTTTTACTTTGTTAATTTTCTAATAAGAAAATGCACTATTTTATCTGACCAAAGCTCATTAGATTTTATCACAAGGTTTTATCTTTTATTAATTACCTGCAATGCTAATTAAATACAAACCACGGTCAACTATAACGTATCTAGTTACGACGCCTATTTATTACTTGTTTATGTCAGTACTACCAACCTTGTAGAAAGAAATAGTGAAATTCCTTATTGCGTGTTGGGTTATATGTCAGGGTTAGTTATTTATGTTTCCAACACTCCCCCGTTATAAGGTCTTATTATCACCTGCTAATCTTATGTATTTAGACAAGTCACGTATATGGTTACAACATGTGTCTGAACTGAGTTCTCTCTATTGTTGTTAGCCGTACAACAAAAAATTTTGTAAATACTGATATTGTCTGTATATTGTCTGTATTTTTACCTTGACTATTATTTATATTTAGTCACTGAAGTAACTCTTTTAAAATATTTTTAGAACTTTCATAAATGTCTCTACATGGGTGCTGTCGGTATTCCAGTTAGTTTTAATAATGGTAATATTGCTTCTACTTTGCGAACTATTACGAAGCTGTGTAGTGCTACATTAACTCTGAAGTGTATCCGTTTAAATGGAAGTTCACTTTGGTCTGTTCCATCGGTAAAACGTCTTATCCCTCTGGTCCTGCAGATTTGGGTAGACCTATCAGTATTCTGCCAGTCTTATCAAGATGTCTGGAAATAATTGTCCACCAACAATTGAGATCTTTCCTTGAAAACATAATATTCTCAGTCCTTTTCAATCAGGTTTTCATTCTAGCAATAGTACTACTACAGTTCTTCTTTATGTAACCGATGATGTCAGAATGGCAATAGAACGCAGCAAATTAACTATCATAACTCTATTTGATTTCTCTAAAGCATTTGATTCTATTAATCATTCATTTCTGCTAGCTAAATTCTATCATGAATTCTGTCATATGTCTATGATCGAAGACAGTGTCAGTATTGGAGAAAGTAGATCTAGCTGGAGGGATGTTAGCATGGGAGTTCCGCAGGGTTCTGTTTTAGTGTCTTTATTATTTAGAATTTTCACTAACGACATTTCTACAACATTGAAATGCTGTAAATTTCATTTATATGCCGATGATTTCGGTCGACCGGTAGAACGTATGAATTATGATATTTCTCTGTGTGCCAAAAAAATCAACACGGCTAAAACGAAATCTATTATTTTGGGTTACTCTCGACAGTTGAATAACATAGATTCAGACAGCTTTTCCAGACTTCAGTTTGATAACGACATCTAGATTACTGTAACAAAGTGAAGGACTTTAGACTGCTTATTGGTAGTAAGCTGACTTGGAGAGATTATGTGACTGAGACGTCAATAGAGTTTTTGGAGGAATGCAAGCTTTTAAAAAAAAGCAATTCTCTTGCCATTCCACGTCAAAGTGCACCTTGTACAATTTCTTATATTTCCATATTTTACTGACATGACCGTGGTGTTGGCTAATAGATTGCATCGGACACAGAATTACTGTATACGTTTTATTTTTATTATTTAAAACGAAATGCTCATGTTTTTCTTTATTATAAAACTCTAAAAACTTAATGACTTTCGGACATATCATACTCTGATGTTTCGTTCTATTCTACAAACTAGAGTGCCGGATTACCTGGCAGAAAAGGTTGTCTATATCTCTAACACTAAGTGGAAAGAGCACTAGAAGAAGTGGCACTACTATTGCCATACCTTTACACATAGTCACGAAGTATAATAAATCATTTACTGTGTCCACTTAACGACTGTAGAATTCACTAAGGGATGCAATGAAAAATCGAGAAGATTCCGCACAGCGAAAAATCCGCATAACTGGAATTTAGCGAAAATACTGCACAGCCTACAAGGTTAATGTTTGACGAGGGTGAGACAAGAGTTAACCCTTGAAGAAACAAAATTTGGCAGGCGAAAAATGCGCACAACACCTAGAACCCTCGCCTCGGCAATGAATACATATAAAGGTTAATATTGCAGTCACTAAATTAGTTAATCTAACGTAATATACATCTAAAACAAGGAATGAAAACAATATCTTAATATGTTCACAATGTTAGTTTAGATTGGTTAGGTTAGGTTAGGTTATTGTTATTGTTTCATTATTATAGGTGTATCTAATATCAGCTGATTATTCACCAACACTGAACATTTTCAATTAGCTGTTATGTATTTTAAATTGATAAATATTTTAAATGTCTAAATAGCATATTCAAACTATCTCTACACCTGTAACTTTCTTTTAAATTATTTGTAAATTTTAATATTTATTCTACAAAATTGAGGAAATATTCATTAGTCTGATAACTCGCAGCGTTATTTACTTAGTAAGATTTGGTAAAAAAACATTTTCATTAATATAATCAAAATAATTATGTTTTATACTAGTGCAAAAAATATTAGTTTTTTTAAATCAATTTCTTTACTCCACCACAGTTGGTAATCCGAATTACACAATTGATTTAAGGGGAGGATACCCTGTCCGCCATATTGAATCTCATTCCCATTAGAGCAATGCTACAGAATAAGTAGTTTTTTCCGTTAATTCGTGGAATAAATTTAAAAAGTACGGTATTATTGCTGAATTTATTTTCAAACCCCGTTTTATTCTTTTCATAAATTTATGATATAAGTAGTAGAAAATAGCAAACTTAATTAATTTTGTACGCAGTTGCAAAAAGGGATATTAGAAAAAACCTCAGCAATCAACATCCACAATCTATTTTACTTTAAGAAACCAAATATAGCTTTTGTTTTTTGACGAAAATAACACACAGATATCTTTAAAAGTGAAGATATGGTATGGTTAGGTTATTTTAACATTGAAATTGGTTGTCCACTTCGCCGTTTTCAATTGAGGGAGCCGAGCCTTAAGGAAAATTAGTTTCTGAGAAATAATCATCTTATGTATTCATTGCCGAGGCGAGAGTTCTAGGTGTTGTGCGCATTTTTCGCATTCCAAATTTTGTTTCTTCAAGGGTTAACCCTTGTCTCACCCTCGTCAAACATTAACCTGGTGGGCTGTGCGGTATTTTGTGCGGATATTTCGCTGTGCGGAATCTTCGCGTATTCGCAACGAAGGCTACCGACAGCCGTGTTCAGTTTTCAAAGCTGTTGATGTCTTATTTTTGAGCAGATATGATGCATCCTAGTTTTGAGGAGTGTTTATTGCTCTGTTATATGAATGTTTAGCCCTTGAATAACTATTTAAGCTGTTAGTATGAAATACTGTTAAATTGTAAACATTTATTTTTATCTGTTAAAGAACTGTTTATTTTTAAGAATATTTTTTTATAAATGTTTGTAATGTTGTATTACGGTTAGGTGGAAGAGAAGACAAATAAAAAGTCCTAACCTTGCCAAAAAAAATAAAGTCACTCTCGATCCATCTACCTACATTTTATCGCTTAAATTTTTATCTGGAAATTACTATTTCCAATTAATTTTAAAGAACGAGTGCATGGTGATTTATCTCTTAAAAATCCGTATATATCAAGGCACTTACACTGACACACAAATATATCCAGCTGTAAGCAAAAATTCCTCGACATGAAATGTTTCGAATAACGTTGATCTGTTGGTTTATGATCTAGAGTAACCAGAAATGCTTCTAATAACTATTAGTTATTAGGACAAACCACCAACAATCTTTTTGGAGTTTGACCTTCTATTTACAATATCACATAATGTACACTGCACTTGTTTCGGACCTTATCGTCCATCGTCAGGTGATTAAAAACACTTAATAAAAAGCATTCATCATAAAATGACAGTTATATACATAACACTAACGCACAATAAAACATAAAAGTTCACATCATGTCTTACGCGCAGGCGCTAGTCGGTATACTGTACATCAGCTTGTTATAGGCAGGGTAGTTATCCAGCTTATTAGTTCGAAAGGAGGTTGTGTAGAATGGTAACTGTCATTCAACAATTCATCCGAGTTTTGGAGTTCATTGCGGTAAATTTGATACATGTAGGTAATACAATGGGAAAGCACTTTGAACACAATTCTCCATAAACACAATTGACACCCACCTTTCACTATTTCATGTGAAATCAACTTTGACTTACTACTAAACCTAACAAAGGATCTGTATTAATACTGTAAAGTTGGTCACAACTTTGGTCATTGTTTAATTGCGTGTTATTAATTCAGTCAGGTTATCCAACCTCTGAAAAGTAATTACACTAACTTTAACTAAGTCTCGAACTCTAGGGACTACTTAAGTATTAATATCAGGTCTACTTGACAGTGTAATGGACGGACAGTTATTAAGGCTGATTTGAATAATAGCTAAGCCGTAAGTAATTTCTCACAAAAACATAAACATTTCAATCTCAATACGCTTAAGAAGTGCAATTATTTTGATGACCAAGCTTTATTTTTCTTATTTTTGTGTTAACTCCTGTAAAAGTGTGTGTACGTAAGTACGCGAGTAACATAAATTATAACATCCGATTCATCTGTTCAAAACCATCATTATAATATCTTGTGAAGTTGATTTTTTTTAATATGAGTTATAGAACTAATGTATGTTATAATACGATATAATATTTGCTTTGAGATTATAAATACAACCTTTTATAATCAATATAATTATTCGTTTATACAAATTTAAAGAAGAAATACCTATTCGTTTAACTTCGGATAAATTCGTACCTTCGTGTAACATAAAAACGAATTCGATTATTAATTTCTTCACTATAATAATAATAGCTTTTAAATCATTTGATCTGCCAATCTATACTAATATTATAAATAGGTAAAGTTCGTTTGTTTGCTTTTTAGTTTAATTGTATGTAGGGGGGCAATCTCTGGAACTACTGAACCGATTGAAAAAATAGTTTTGCTAATATAACGCTACACTATCCGTGAGTAACATAGGCTATAATTCAATATTTAAAAAAAATGTTATTTCAATATTTGTAAATTTAGTCGGACAAAAATCTTAGGTTAGGCCTAGACTGATGAACCAACACATGTATTTATATGTGTTACCATAGCAACAAATTGAATAAAATAACAGGTAAAACAGCTGTTTGCTCCAATATTTCCACTAACAGCTGACTTCAAAATTTGAAGCAATTATTTGTACTTCTAACTTTTAGGTTAGTTTTGTATTAAATTATAGACCTGATCCTTGCTGGTTCTTTTAACCTTAATTATAACTGCTGTTATAAAATATACGAAATAATTTGATTTGAACATTTAACATTATTTACCATCTTAGCTTTGGGATTTTTATTAATCCTACACCTTTATTATAAAGAAAACATAACATGATTATGTGTATAGACGTTTCCAACGGGGTTGGGGTGCGGAGCACGCAGGGGTTTCCCCTAGCTACAAATATGTTCGGTTAAAATCATCCCATAGTTTCCCATAGCCTTTAATATAAATTTCTCTTTTTCTGGGTTGTGCTTTTTCTTACTTTTTGGAATATGTGAATATTTTATCTCATTTAATGTAATGTACCTTTTAATTTACTTCACACTGATTTGATGATTAGTAATATCAGGATTACATAACATTTTTAACAAAAAAGAGGATTGACTTAAAATTTAGTTACAAGATAAAAGAAAATACAAATTGAACAATGAAAAGTGACAAATTTTACAAATCTTACACCCTCCCTGAATCTGACCTGAAATAAGGCCTATAAATAAGAAGTATAGGTCTTTTATTTTCCCTTCATTTGTACACGAAGACCTACCTTCATAAAAAATGTCGAGACTTGAAATGTTTTACAATGGAGAAGGGTAAGACAGTAAGTGATCAAATTTGCATATATTGGTAAACACAAATATCCCAATTACTTATATTGTTAACATTAATAATACAAAATTAATAAATATATATATATATATAACTAGTAGTTCTGTGAACAGTAGACCTCGCTCGTTAAAATAACAAACGTGGTTTTGAGCTTAGGTTAAAAATAGTGTGCCAGTAAGGAAGTAAGCACAAGGTTTAGCCAGTGAAATATTATTTAGCTATTCCCGCGATTCCGGGATTTCTAGTTCTCGTTTTTTTTTCTTTTCTTGAACTTTAACTGCTAAAGATTTTTTTTAGAGGCATTGTGTTTTATTTAGGTTAATATTGCGTAAGATAGTTAAAAATATCGCGTTATAGAGGGACAACGTAGAATTAAATATTTACATACTTAAATAACTAAAACTTAACAATGTATTTACAGTTACATAACTTCCATATCATATTCCAACATTAGAAATAATGAAAACAAACGATGTTAAAACGTCGTGATAGTGATCTCAACCCATGTACCAACACTTCCCACGGTGTCCAACGGTTATTTTTTGTGTGTCCTTTATCGCCGAGATGTTTCATTTGTTTCATCTCATTTTTTAATTCAAGTAAAGCTAAGTCAAATACTTTTATGAAATTTACAAGTATACAGTTTAATTCTTTGATTTATTCTCTACACTTTCTTATTATTATATGCCATTTTTGGGCAGAGGATATATTACTAAATTACTATTCAAAACAGGCCTAGTTTTGTTAGCAGTCTTGTAGTAGAAACATAAAAACTTGTGTTTTCAAAATAAGAAATTTAAAATTGATAAATATTTTTATACAACTCTATCTAGAACTAAATTATGAAACTTTTTTACATTTATGAAAAAAATTACAATAATTTTTACTACTTTTTATGTAGGCCTAAAGTTGAACTTTTACCTTTCGTTACTGAACATGCTTGTTTCTTGAGCTAATAACTTTGTTAATTTTACTTCAATCATTTTTTTACTGGCATATATGAATTCTTTGAACATTTATCTACAAAAAATCTACGGCACACTTTTGAATTGGTTTAGAATAAACGTATAAAAACATGGTTGAAATACAAAAACTTGGACGATTTTTAACAAATTTGAAGTTTACGGCCATTTTTTGAGCTTACCGTTAGAGAAACGGAAAAAATCTAGAATACAATTTTTTTGATTTTGAAAATCAAGTTTGCTACTATCAAAATAATATTAGTTCTTAAATTCGTCTTACTGTTAAGCCACAAACTGGCTTTGGGGAAAAAAGCTTACACTGAGAGAAACGGTGCGACCGCCATTTTTATTTTATTTAAGGGGTTAAAAATTAAAAATGGAAAAAAACCTTATATATACATGGCTCGGCCTATGAATAAGGAACATTCATGCAAAAAATCATCAAAATCGGTCAAGGCGTTCGGCCGTAATCGTGAGACAAACAGACATACAGACACACAGACGAAATGCCGAACGGTCGAGTTAAAACGGAGACCTCGGTCAATTAGCATTATTGATGGCATGTGCATGCAAAACTACAAATCTTAAAAACAAGTCGATGAAAGATATCATATAAGAACGGATGTAGTGATCACACGTGTGCTGTATTGAGTTTCTTCTCACCAAACACTAGACGAAGCGACTATCCTGTGAGAACCATTGAAGTCCTGCTATATATGCCAATTGTCTAAGTATGATTAACCAATCAAAAGTAAAATCGTTGAATCAGAAAGGAATACCAAAAAGACGTGGAAACGTATGGTGGGAGATATTTTCGAGAGGACGCGGATCAGTCATCAACTAAAATTGAATCCACCTACACCTAGACAAAACTTTTCAAGGTGCATCCGTTTTATTTTACAATAATCATTTCATACAAAACATTTATTTATAATAATAGAAGATAAATCATCAAACTAAAACATAGACATTCAGTAAGTCATCAATTAGACTAAAATCATCAAAGGGGTCCTTCAGGAACCATAAAAGCCAACGATATAAAGTGCAGTGGTAAAGTAAGAAAATAAATAAAACCATCCAGTGAAAGTACTGAGTGTGTTAGTGAGGAAAACCCAAATGATGTAAGTAGATGTAAAATTTAATTTGTTGTAAGACAGATTATAGTTATAAATAAAAGTAAGAATAAATCATAAATTAGAAAATTATATAATAAAATAAAAGGTAAAACTGAATTAAAATAAAATTAATAGAGGAACTGATTTATTAGAATTAGCTGCCAAGAGGGTTTTATGAAAACACGATTAGCAATTAAAATCAGTTACCTATTCATCGTAATAAATAATTCAATTAATTTTGTAAAATCGATAAAACACCGTGAAGTTTATTAACGCTTTAAGAAAAGTAATCAATGAAAACAAACACAAATAAATATAGTTAATAGAATTTGAATAAGAGGTATTAGAGTTTAGAATAATTATTTCATTACGTACTTAGTAATCAAGAAAGATTTATATTATACATAAATTCCGTGGATTAAATGTTGCTGAATTTAACACCCCTAGCTTAGCTTTCTTTAGTAAATGTTACATTTTATTTTTCGTACTGGAATTAAACGTTTTCAGATATTATCTTAACAAAAATGCATTTGTAGATTTTTCTGCACATTTTGTTTTTTACACTACCTCATAGGCCGTCTGGTTCTCCATAAATGAATCAAAAAGTTGAATACCGTAAAAGAACCCGGTTCAGATCCGCGTGGGGGTTTTTACAGAGGGGCATCTTCTGATTTGAGGCCTATGCCCGGGATACAGACTCTCGAAGCGAGTTCGTCCGCTTAAGGAGTGAAGAGAAGCAGTCCGTAATCCGAGTCCGCAAATAAATGTTACCGCTGCGAGCGGAACGAAACAGTGCGTGATCTGGGGCTGGTGGCTGAAGTGGAAACAAATTTTACTAATGTATTTCGTACACGCAGGCCATCAGTGAAAACGTGTGACTGTCTCTGACCTCTTGCCGTCTCTCTCTATCTGTATAAGTGTTGAACATTTTTTCTTACGCTTTCTTTCAAATAGCCTCTTGATATTCCTACCATCGGTTCCGGGCCCATCGGTAGAGTTTCAGCTCCTCTTTTAGGTAGTTTGTCTGCTATTTCATTCTTTTCTACTCCTTCATGTCCCCCTCACAGCCGATCCAGCAGTAATTGGCATTCCAAGACCAACTTTGACGTTTTCTTGAAGCCATAATGGTCTTTATAGCCGCCTGACTATCAGAACATGTAACATCTGTACTCATGCTTCCTGAGTCCAATATTCGTTTTACGCATGCAAGTATTGCGTAGACCTCCGTTTGGAAGACCATAGTGTAGAGCCCCAACGACAAAGTATCTTTTCTGAGTGTACAGTCCTTTGTGCATGTACATTCCGGCTCTGAGTATACGGTCCTTTGTGCATGTACATTCCGGCTCTGAGTGTACGGTAATTTGTGCATGTAAATTCCGGCTCTGAGTATACGGTCCTTTGTGCATGTACATTCCGGCTGTGAGTGTACGGTCTTTGTGCATGTACATTCCGGCTCTGAGTGTACGGTCCTTTGTGCATGTACATTCCGGCTCTGAGTGTACGGTCCTTTGTGCATGTAAATTCCGGCTCTGAGTGTACGGTCCTTTGTGTATGTACATTCCGGCTCTGAGTGTACGGTCCTTTGTGCATGTACATTCCGGCTCTGAGTGTACGGTCCTTTGTGCATGTACATTCCGGCTCTGAGTGTACGGTCCTTTGTTCATGTACATTCCGGCTCTGAGTGTACGGTCCTTTGTGCATGTACATTCCGGCCCTGAGTGTACGGTAATTTGTGCATGTATATTCCGGCACTGAGTGTATGGTCCTTTGTGCATGTATATTCCGGCTCTAGAATGTACGGTCCTTTGTGCATGTACATTCTGGCTCTGGAATGTACGGTCCTTTGTGCATGTATATTCCGGCTCTGAGTGTACCGTCCTTTGTGCATGTACATTCCGGCTCTGAGTGTACCGTCCTTTGTGCATGTATATTCCGGCTCTGGAATGTACGGTCCTTTGTGCATGTACATTCCGGCTCTGAAATGTACGGTCCTTTGTGCATGTACATTCCGGCTCTGAGTGTACCGT
>JAGFPH010001615.1:140803-171421 GCA_018207615.1 Philaenus spumarius | reverse complement strand
ATTCCGGCTCTGAGTGTACCGTCCTTTGTGCATGTATATTCCGGCTCAGAGTGTACGGTCCTTTGTGCTTGTACACTCCGGCTCTGAGTGTACGGTAATTTGTGCATGTACATTCCGGCTCTGGAATGTACGGTCCTTTTTGCATGTACATTTCGGCTTAGAGTGTATGGTCCTTTGGGCGTGTACATTCCAGCTCTGAAGGTACGGTCCTTTATGCATGTATATTCCGGCTCTGAGTGTACGGTCCTTTGTGCATGTATATTCCGGCTCTGAGTGTACGGTCCTTTGTGCGTGAACATTCCGGCTCCCGTAACTTTGTCTTTTTTGACCATTCCGTGAACCAGATTTATGCATTTCTTAGGCTAACCTGTTTCCGTAACCATTCTTCCCGAGCCGGGAAAATAGCCTTTAATTTGCTATCAAAATTATACTTTTGATATGCATTATTTATGGCACCAAGTCACAAGATTATAATATAATAGATTACCTTAAAAGGTCCGTCTTGTACTTCAATTTTGGTCTCTGACTAGTTTCGAAGTCGCAACTTCATCATCAGAACTTAGTTTTTAGTTTTTCATTCCTTTTGCAGGAATCGTCAAACATTAAAACAATAGTCAAAACACACAACACATACACAAACACTAATTAAAACAGTCATGACTAGCACCGTTGTGCACTCGATAGTATCAATAGTATGATACACCGGTGCTAGTCAAGGCTGTTTTAATTAGTGTTTGTGTATGTGTTGTTTGTTTTGACTATTGTTTTAATGTTTGACGATTCCTGCAGAAGGAATGAAAAACTAAAAACTAAGTTCTGGTGATGAAGTTGCGACTTCGAAACTAGTCAGAGACCAAAATTGAAGTCACGAGACGGACCTTTTAAGGTAATCTATTATATTACAAAATTATATTTGTTAGTCATGTAGTCCGTACCGGCTCTCAGCATCGGATCCTACTTAAGTGTTTTGTTCAGGCACTCACCATGTCCATTTCTTGCAAGAGATGTTGACCAACTCCCTCCTGTCTTTAATATCAGGGCCGGCGAGAATTGCTAGTATTGGGCTTAGCCACTTTCTCTCGATACGTGCTGCCAGCCCGTTCTACGCTGTGACGTCACAGGGTTGTTACTTTCGCCGCACTGCCATACAACATACAACCACTGCTTTGCATTAGTCGGCAGCTTGTATTTAGTACTTAATGACCTCCATAATAGCATTCTACCCCTAATTGCAACCTCTTTGATATTATACACTTTCAACAATCAATAAATAATACTTAAATTAAATACTAATGCACCTAGACAAGGTAAACACAACAAATCAGTTATAGTTATGTTTACTTTACTAATATCCGTTTTTTTTACTTCCAAAGAGGCTAATAAGTCATCTTTTAATGTTATTTAACTTTGCATAACAATTTTCTAGGTTTCTATCAAATTTTGGTTTAGCAGTTTACATTTAGGCCTACTTATATGTAACAGGGCGAACCAAAAGTCTGGAGACATCCTTAAAACTTTTGAGAGAGTAAGTGGAAAAAAACAAACTCAGGTAATATTTACTAGGTACAAAGATGTACTTTTTTACGCATAAGACAACGTTGTTAAAATTTCCAAAATGGGAAATTTTGAGGGCAGCTCAATAATCTTAAATGCAAACCCCTGCCTTGTGACCCCTCATTTTAAAGGTATTTTTCGTCTACAAGCATGTAAATGACGAAAATTAAAGGTCTCTATTTAATTTCGATCTAAAGTTATTTACAGTTAAAGAAGAGAATAATTCAAGTCCTTCTAACTTTTTTGTGAGTTATTGGTGAATAGCCAAATCCAAGGAATGTTTATAAGATATTAGGATGCATTTTTATGTATGGATAAACTTTGCCAACGTTTAAAAAATTGGAAATATTGAGGGCAGCTCAAAATGTTTACACTCAAACCCCTGTCACATGACCACTTATTTTAAAGGTACTAACAAAAAAAAACTAACAGTGAAAATTTGAGGTCTCTATCTCAACCCTACTACAAATTTAAAATGAATGGTCACAAGACATGGGTTTGTGAAAAACAATTTTTGAGCTGCCCCCTAAATTTCCCATTTTTAAATGTTAACAACGTTGTCTTATGCTTAAAAAAAAGTACATCTTTGTACCTAGAAAACATTACCTGAGTTTGTTTTTTCTCAATTACTCACTCAAATTTACAGGGGTGTCTCCAGACTTTTAGATTATCCTGTACATAGTAATACTGTAATTGTAAAAAATATTTCTGTAGGTTTGCACTAAAATTTGATTTTGAGAATTGTGCAACTATTTCAATTTCTACATGAAATAATTGTTTTAAATACAGTATTAATAAATCATTAAATAAATTCTTTTTGATAGTTAAATCAAAATGTTCCATGTGTATAGTATAGTAATTTAGTAAATTAATATACTTGGTTCTCACAACTTACTTCCAGAACAAAGTGAAATGGCCACCAGTTCCAAGGTTAATCTTGCAGGTATTAATATATGAAATTTGGCTACAAATTAGGCACTGTATTTTTAAATTTCTATTTCTAACACTTTTAAATTTCATGAAAATTAAGATTTACGCAATGAAATTTGATCAATCAGCTACATTGCTAATTCATAATAATTATGTTTATAATATCCAATTTTGAAACAAATTTTGCCATGGTCGGCAAGAGTTTAAAAAATTGTGTTGAATTTCTTAAGGAGTTTTAAGTTAACTTAAAATTGTAATGCAGACTGTTCTACGCTCTTTTAGCTCATTGTAAAAATCTATGCTATATTTGATTTCCATATGTAATATTAGTAGTTCTTTAACTATTGTCACCTAAAAATAGATACAGTAGCTTTGTTTGAAATAATTCCCTTTTTAACTAAAACTAACACTATAAATAACAAATATTAAACAATTTCAATTTAAAATTCAGCACCTATTACAAACAAACTAGTGGGAATTCATTGGAAAAAGCCAAGGCTGCAAGTGAATAAGCGCAGTTGACAACCCTTTGACGTCACGCGGTCAACGTGCCCTCCCCTCACCGGAATCGGCGGCGTTGGCTAAACTTCAAAGGAGTGGCTGAGCCCAGTGGCGTAAATAGAATTTTAATTTGGGGAGTGATTAACCTGGAAGGGGACACTACCGAGGGATCCTCCAACTTGATATGACAACGCTTGATATGTCTGCATAGAGAATGCTTCAAACTAACATTTCGGGTGAACCAAATATGTTTTGCTAGAAAGGTTTGTTTTGACGTTCTCATATGACTGTTGAAGTTCAAACCTAACGGATTTGTATAACATGCGTACAATAGCATTTGTCACTCGCATGGTTGTATTGCATGTATGGATGGGAGGTTTCTATATTTGTTCTCAATTTTGTTGTTCAAATAATTCCAAGTCAAACACTTTTATGAAAAGAAAATTTACAAGTATACAGTTCAATTCTTTGATTTATTCTCTACACTTTGTTATAATAATATTTCATTTTTGGGCAAAGTATATATTCCTAAATTACTTTTCAAACTTTTCATAGTTTTGATAGCAGTCTTGTAGTAGGAACATAAAAACTGGCGTTTTCAAAATAAGAAATTTGAAATTGATAAATGTTTTTATACAGCTATATTTAGAAACTAAATTACGGAACTTGTTTACCCTTATGAAAAAAATTTAAAAAAATGTTTACTACTTTTGTTATGTAGGCCTAAAGTTAAACTTTTATTTTTCTTAACTGAACATTTTTTGTTTATTGAGCTAATAACTTTGCAAATTGTATACCTTTAATTTTTTAACTGGCATGTATAAATTATTTGAACCTTTCTCTACAAAAAAGCTACGGAACAATTTTGGATTGGGTTTAATTTACTATTTTTGGCGAATGTTTCCATTTTTGTTAACGTTGCTGGTTTTAGGGTTAACGGTATATCTTAAAACAGCAGTATTTTAAAACTTTTAGATTTTATTTTAAAAAATATTTGTATTTTTTTCTAAATATTATTATTAGTCTTTCCCCTTTGGGGGGGGGGTGATTGATCACCTTATCACCCCCCTTATTTACGCCACTGGCTGAGCCCTTCTACTATTCTCGCCGGCCCTGTTTAATATCATGATTGAAAACCTAACACATATAAACTTGATTTTGGAAATTCGCTCAACTCACGTCAGAGGTTCGGCTGATCGAATTACTGTTGTATCGGTCGTTTTACGTAACAATTTTATGTTAATTATGAAAGTGATATTTGCCAGTAAAATAAATCTATATGTGTTCGTTTTAATTGACACTTGGAACCTAAACAAAAAACTTGTAAATTTGTGTAAGCGCCTAATCTGCGGTCAAAATAAGCAAATAATGTAATTGGACAAACTAAACCAAATTAAATCCGATTTTATAACAAACAACTCGCTAATTAGATGACGTCATTCACTGTTTTGACACATACTGTGTTGCACTAATATAACTAACGCACATGAAGAGTTTGGCTAGTGTTCCGTAACGTCAGTCAGGGCTTTATTCGGTACCTACAAATAACAAAAGATTTCTGATGCTCTAAAAGTTCATATTTATGCAGTTGATGTTTTCAAAGGTTGGAGCAATGAATACTTAAACATTTAAGTATTCGTTGGTTGGAGTATGTAACCCAACTTGGTTTTGGTACTGCAGTAGAACCAGTCAAAACTGTTAGACACAAACCATGCAGCCATTAGTATATTTAGTAAACACAAGCTTCCTCATTAAAGAATTTCCATTGGAAAGATGAACAATTGAAGTGACTCTTATGGTGAGACTTCTAATGTCAAGACCACCGATCATAGTCCAAAGAACACGTTTTAAAAATGTATATATTGTGTGTCACGTATATATTTAGATTTGGTCTAAATTCGTTGTTGGTTTTCTAAGTTGCTCTGATGAGTTAGTTAGCAAACAAAATCAAATATCATAAAGCACGTTTTTTTAATTGAAAGTCACAGTTTTTTTTCGTACTAGAATAATTATTTGGAGTTTTATCTTAAAAAAATAAAGGATATTATTCTGCACATTTTACTCCACCTTATTATAGCCCCTCCGGTTGCCCCAAAACCAGTCAAAAAATTAAATACTATACAAGTTCGCTAAATGGAGCATAAACAACGAGCTTGTCCGCTACGAGCGAAACAAAGCAGTCCAAAATCCGAGGACACCATTTCGAGAGGCAAACTCGCAAGGGGAGTGATTCTGCTGCGAGCGGAACGAAGAGCCCGTGAACCGGAAAAGGTGGCTGAGGAGAAAACCAATTCTACTAATATACGATATTTCGTACTCGCAGGCCTTCGTGAGTAGATCAATTTCCAAAGACTTTGAAACCCCAATACATATAAACTTAACTTTGAAAATTCACTCAACAACTTACGACAGTGTTGTTCGGTTGGGTAATCGAATTATTTTTAATTACTATATCGATTACTTTTTACTATTTACTTTATTATTACTTTTCTTCGTTTGTTCTCTATAGGCACAAAAACTACTCGACCGATTTCAATGAAAATTTCACATTTTCCCCTTATTAGGGCAGGAAGTGCTTAACGTTAAAAAATATTTCGATTTAATACATTTAAAGAGATAAAATTGGGTAACTACCTTAATACCTTACACCTTTAACTCCCGTGAGAATAAATAGGTGAAATTTAGTACAATAAATTTGTATGTTATACATAGCAAAATTTAAGTTTTGTTATTTGTTTTAAAAAAACGAACATCGAAATAAAAACCCACTAAACAAATAAATATTCATTACTTTAATCCCAATAAAGCTAGAGAACGAAAAATGGGTACATTTGTTAAATAAATGTTACACAGAAAAAGGAAACCTATTAAATTTCGATCACTACAATAGTATTAAGGGTTATACGAGATAACTATACCTATACAATACATGCGAATTCCGCGAACGTCAAACAAACTAGATTTTTGAAAATCGATGTATTATTATAAGGTGATATGAAAGAAAGAAACCCAATTTCCATGTCGATTGCTCGATTCAGAGAGTGAAATGGAAAACTCACTAAAAAAATAAAAATTCGTGCACTTGTATTAAGACTAAAATTGGTCAATTATTATGCTTAATTTGGAAATAAATAGTAAATAAAAAACAATTGTATTCAGATTATTTGCATCTAAGGGGTCGAATATTTTTTCTTATATAATATTTTATTTAAAACTAGGGGAAACCCCAGCGTGCTACGCACGCCAACCCCGTTGAAACCTTCTATACACATAATCATCTTATGATTTCTTTATAATAAAGGTGTAGGATTAATAACAGCTACAAATCTAAGATGGTAAATAACGTTAAATATTCAAATCAAATTATTTCGTATATTTCATAACATCAGTTATAATAAAGGATAAAAGAACCAGCAAGGCTTAGGTCTACACTTTAATAAAAGTTAGAAATACAAATAATTGCTTCAAAGTTTGAAATCAATTATGAATGGAAATATTGGAGCAAACAGCTATTTTGTCTGTTATTTTATTCAATTGGTTGCTATGGTAAAAAATTTAAATGTGAAATTTAATTGTTGGTTATCAGTCTAGGCCTAACCTAAGCTTTTATCCTACTAAATTTATAAATATTGAAATAATAAATGGTTTTATCAAAATGAATTACTCAGGGTTAATGTTGCTTTTCATTAGTAAAATTTGTTTCAATGGATCCAGAAGTTCCCTCTACATTCAAACAAACAAAAAAACAAGTTTTACCTCTTTATAATTTTAGTGTAGAAAATGAATAGTTTTTTTTTTTTATTGCGTACAATGGTAAGGCTCAATATTTACTCGATGATAGTCCTTTATTTTATTTACCTGCTAGTCAGTTTTATATTTGTATAACAATGATTGATTTTCAAAACACCTACTTGACTGAGCAGCATTAAACTTTTGTGACGGCATAACGAGAATAAATTTGTTCTAAATCTCTTAAATAAATGCAAACACAAAATAAAACACTTTAAACTTAAACTCAATTCACAAATTGATTAATTACAAGGACTAATGCTTCAAATAGTTTTCCCACAAATTGTGAAATAATAGACGTATCTTTTGAATGGTATCGGATTGCGCATGCGAACGTAAATAAACACGATTGCCGGTCTCCGCTATTCCTTTACGTTTACAAACCACTTAATGAAACGTGTATAACAAAACCTAACTAAATAGGAATACAAAATATTTTTTTTTAATAACATTCTATAAAAATAAATTAAAGTTTACCGTAGACCTACTTTACATAAAAGTACAAACTAAGAATATTCTATATACATCCATGCACCAAAAACATTTTATGTTAACGATGCGTTACATCGAATCAATCCCTTGTATAAAAATGGTCCAAATGCATTCGATTCATCGATGTATTTCAATCGCTGAAAAATAAAAATGCCCGAAATTCTACCTTTTAGAGTCTCTAGTAACAGTATGTTTCCAGTTTGTAAACATATGTAAGTTGGTAACATCAATTAGGTTGTTTTGTATAACGGAAATCAAAACATAAAAAACACTTTTTACCTAGGTATAACATTTTATAGATAACAATTTGGGCCTTTTCTACAATATTAAATTCAGAAAAAATAAAACTGTCGTGGAATTGCCGACAGAAGTGAACTGTCATGAATATAAATCGTTTTGTTGGTTATATCGGTTTAATACGAAATTTAATCATTTTAGAGATACCACCAAGTACACTAATTTAACACACAACTTACAAAATTAGGAAGTGCAATTTCCATTTCAGAGGTATTACCAAGTAAACTATTTTAAAATCACTCACAATATGAGGAAGCCCATTTCATCGATAGTGTGACTAAACCCATACAAATATTGTGTTTAAACCTTTCAATTTAAGGGTGTTCACTGCCTATTTCATTTCGTCGATTTCTTCTTCTTTTACGATCAGCTGTTACACTAAACTTCTGTTTTACATTAGTAAGTGTGTAAACCAATGAAGAAGAAGAAATCATGGACATAAAAACGCAAAGCATCTCTTTTTAAATGTGCGTTGCGAGTTCGTATATTTTACCTCATCCAAAAAGTGGTCGGTGCCCCTAAAGAAGTTTTCACTTCAAAAAGCCTTAATTTCTAACCCACAGTCGCTATTCACAGTATGTTTTCAGTTTTTAAACATATATATAAGTCGGTAACATCAACTAAGTTGTTTTGTATAACAGAAATGCAAGCATTAAAAAACCTGAAGTTTCAACGTACAGTTGCTAGTCACAGTATGTTTACCAGCAAGAATTTACAATTCATCATTCAATTAGTACAATGTGATTAGGTTGGCAGAACTTTTTTTTTTCCTAAAAAAAGGCTACGTCTACAAACTCATCCGCAGGGTGGCGTGATGTAACTCACGCCAATTTTGCATATTTTTAACATAAATAATTTATTCAGTTTACATACCATTTTTTTAATTTCTGGTCTTAACTATTTAAAATTAAATTACGTTGCAAAGAGGTCACTAGTACAAAAGTTTATTATGTATTAGCAGAAATGATTTTAAACTGAAACGAATTTAATTTAAATACAAACATTATTAAATAAACAATGCATTATTTGCAACTTACAAGGAAACGATTGAACCTTATAGAAATCCAAAGTACCTTAATATAACCTTTTTGAAAAACGATTAACTGCCTTACTAACCTGGTTTGTAAGGAAAATGACTTGAGTTTAAATCGCTGCCCTCATAAAAAACACTTTTATGTTTTAAAACACGCTTGCTGTTTTCAAGTTTCTTGCCAGTTATTTATACACGTATACTTTTATCTTGATGTATTAGGAAAATTTAGTATCAACTAGGCACTGTCCTATACCGTGCTTGCTGCCTTGACCTCTGTAAGTATAATGAATCAGTACAGCAATGCGCATGTCTGTTGGACAACGACGTCAATTGGGTTTATCTGGCCTAAGCTGCCTAGTAGCCCAACCAAGGACGACTATACTACTAGTAATAGAGTCGGCCTTGGCCCAACCAATAGAGATTGTTTTGTTATTGAATTTAACAGCAAGCGACATCAACAGTGACTTTAAGGGTAGCACATAGGCATGTAAAATACAAAAACTATCAGGTAAGGAGATTTTGCGCATTTTTTTAAACAAAAATAACAATAAATTATAGCTTTTATGGTTTTTTCGTTGATATTATAAAAAGTTCAGAATAGATCACAATACCTCCAAGGGACATTTGTAGAGAATTAAATAACCTACAAAATGAGTTTTTACAGACCCTATAAGGACCATTTTTTCGTATATCTACAAATAAATAATGTATTCTTACTGTCAATGAAAATTTTGTGGGAATTTTAAAGTGAACAATAATATAGTTTTGCCTAAATGACTATATTTAAATACTTTAGGTCAAAATCGTCGATTTAAGTAGGCCTATGATTAAAATGCATTAACTTTTGATTTGTTTTCAAAAAATGTTGCATGTCTTCCAGTAAAGTGTTTAATAGTAGGCACTGTTATACATTTAAAATGTTGAAGACCCCTAACGGCATATAATCCCAGTTATATATAGTTTGTTGTTTGAAGGCTTAAGAAAAACGAAGTAACTAAAATAAAATTTATAAGGATTTATACATTTTCAACGACTTCTAACCTCAAAACAAGTCGTACGAGCTACATTAGTTCTACAACACATTAAACATAATGTTTTGAGGTTATATATTTTTTCAAGTGTATCAACAAATTAATATACAAATGATTTTTCACGGAATCTAATTCGTTAAACAATAGTACTACAACTTTTACACTGAATGTTTTTTGTAGTTTAAATGCACTTGTAAAAATACTCTGAACTATAAAACTAATCCACCCTTTCATCCTCGAATGTATTGTGGGTTTGTTAGTGAATAATTTATTCGCGGTTCCAATCGCTCAGCAAGAAAACAATGGCTAGAATTAATTATTGCACGGTTTGTTGGTCTAACCAAGCATGGGAACTATGGTCTGTAATAAAACGATAAATTAAATATTATTAGAAGTAATTTATGCGCTGAAACAATGTAAATAGTGCAAACAGTTGGCACTATTGTAAGCTAACTGTATAACGGTTTGCAAAACTCAATAATTACCTTTGTTTGTGTGTGAAACAAAATACAACTTTACTTGCACGTTATTTTCAATAAACATTGTTTTTTACTTTCTCCACCCTATACGTAGTATATGGAGAAAGTATTGTTTTCGTAAAAATGTTCGAATTTGAATTTTCAGTTGAATTATCTGTTTGGTGCTCCCAGAACCCCAAACAATTTTTTAGTGCAATTATCTGTGTTGGTGCACCCTGAACCCAAAAATATTTTTAGTGGAATTTTTTGTTTTGGTGCTCCCTGAACCCAAAAAAGTGTTTTTAACGTGGTGTCTGTCTGTCAGTGTGTCAGTATGTATACACGACCAGAGGGGACACTATTGGTCCGATTTTCATGAAATTTGGTATGTAGGTACTAAACCCTAATATCTCCAGGCGTTTTTTTCATTTTTTGGAATTTTTAATTTTTAAGGGTAATTTACCCCTAAAAACCCATAAAAAACGACAAAAATGCAAATTTCTCAAAAACGGCTCTAACGATTTTGATCAAATTTTCAGTATTTATAGTGCTTAAGATGCCAAACAAAATGACACCACCCGCTTTTATCAAAACTTCGGCGTTTCATAATTATGGGGAAATGTTAAAAAATAAACAAGTTTATATTGTCAATTTAGCATCACGGCGACGGCCGCACGGGGTAGCACAACGGTAGCGAGGACGGCCAGTAATTCAAAGGTCGCGCGATCGAATCCCGCCTGGGACAATAACTTTTTTATACGATTGACGTAGGTAGAATATTATTTTTTTGTTTTGTTCTAAAAAGTAGTAAATAAAATGATTAAAAACAATATTATTTTGACTACAGTAAGTTGGGAGAAAGTTTGTGTCAGTTAACTGATACCGTTTATTCTGTAGAACTACTGTAGTTGTTATAACCACTCTTATTTGAGTTAAAAATCTGCTGTTCTAAATAAAAACATTTAGCGCTGTTAATTGAATTTATTAATTCGTAGCTTCTTTGAAAGAGAGTGAAAATAGAAAAATAGTGAGAGAATGAAGGAAAGAGAACAAAAGATAAAGAGGGGAAGAAAGAAAAACACGAAGGAAGAGAGAGATTTAAAAAATGTAAATCTGTGCTGTCGTGCGACCCCCGTCAGGAACGAAGTTATCACGCATTTTCTTCAATACTTTTACCAGCCTTAGCGGCACCTTACACACACAATTTTAATCTTTCAATTGCCGTGTATTATTAGGCCTAGTTCTTTTTTCATACACTTTACTGTTTTTATACGTTTAATGTTATTATAATAAAGTTGTAAAATTAATTATAATATCAAAGCTAAGATGGTAAACAAACTTAAATGTCCATTCATTGTAAATACATTTTTTTTTAAAGTTGGTTCATCAGTTTAAGCCTAACCTAAAATTATTGTCTGAATATTTCATTTATTTTACCTATCTTAACGGCAACATCAATACAATAATTTTAGGTTAGGCCTATACTTAAAATAACTTTCTAGGCCTAACCTAAAATTATTGCATGTATGTTGCCGTTAAGGCAGGTAAAATAAATTAAATATACACACAATAATTTTAGGTTAGGCCTAGAATGATGGACCAACGTGTTATGTTTATTGATTGTATTTCAGCGCTTGACGTTAATATCTGAACTACACCGGACAAAACCGATCGTGTCTATATTTACATTTATGAACCAAAACACATACGTTTCTTGAATGTATTTACATTCATTGCCAGAGCAACCAATTTGATAACACTTTTTCGTTACTGTACTTGTATTTTATATTTGTCATTGCCATAGCAACCAATTAATAAAAAAATTTTCTTTACGCATTACATTTTCTATTTGTTAACTCACACCGCAACCCGCATTAAGGAACTCGTTCCAATAAAGACGAGAGAGGGGGAGAGGGAGAGAGAGAGAGAGAGAGGGAGAGAGAGAGAGAGAGAGAGAGAGAGAGAGAGAGAGGAAGAGATATTGAGAATAAAATAAAGACAGGAGAGAGTGAAAGTGGAAGATAGATTGAGAGTAAAATAAAGCCTAAAATATTGCTTCCAAATCGATTTCGTAAATTTTAAGTCGACTCCTACATCTTAGAAAATTTTGTAAAAAATGAAATTTACGAAATCGATTTGAAAGCAATTTTTTAGGTCAAGTACTTTTAAATAAAATTTTTTTGTCTCTTGACATTTTTTATAAAAACTCTTCCTTTTCGAGATATTAGCAACTTTATGTCGATTTATTTCAACACGTTTAGGGCCGCCATTTTGTTTTGGGTGGTCCGATTTTTATTTTCTTTATTTCATTTTCCTAGTCTTAAATATACCTTTAAAATGAGGTATCACATGACCATACTTCCCATTAAAAAATGTTGAGTTTCTCCCAAAATCCCCCATTTTTATAGGACACCCAAAATTTCCGATTGCTTCAAAAGATACTTTGGCTAAGTCAGTATCGTTCCCCAAAGGATATTTGTTTGTTTTAACAAACACAAAAGTTAAAGCGGGGGGGGTGGGGCTTTTAAGACACCTGGTATGTAGGCCTACCCTTCAAATATACATCTTGAGGTATTGGGTAGTTTAAACAATTTTCTTTATATCGATTAGGTACGAAGCGGTGGTTTTTAAATTGAAACCAAGTGTGTAAAACATTTTATTTGCTTCCTGTAATCTATGTACTGCATACGTGGTCTATTAAATGTGTATACTGTTCATAAATATGCAAAATAAAAATGTACTATAATAATAATAATAATAATAATTTAATCAAGCAGTTGAACTGCTGACGTGAGTTTAATGAATTTCTAAAATTAATTTATAAGTTTTAAACAATTATTTATGATAATGCTCTACTCGTAAAAGCGCCTGTGTTTACGAATTACACACAGTAATACCGCTTCATACCGCTCATCACTTTGCACCCACATGAATTTGAACCAAGTAGGCAACTTTTTGATATTTTACGTCTTGATCGATTTTGGGGGAACCAGACGGGCTATAAGGTCGTGTAAAAAAATGTTTAGAACAATCTCCTGTATTTTTTGTTTATATAAACAGCAAAAAAGTTTAATTCTAGTACGAAAAATCTAAAAACCATTTAATTCCTGTCAAGAACGCGTTTCTGGTTGTTGGATTTTTTACTATCAACCACGTCCGAGTGACTTATAAAACCAACGTGTGTACCAAATTTGGAAAAATCTGAACTAAAAGGCGGCCGTTGGAATGCGAACACATATATGAAAATTTTAATGGCATCCCAAAACGTGTTCTGGGGACCATGACCGGTGCTTATTGACCTTAGGTCTCAACATGAAAATCTTTGCTATGGAAATTTGCTAATAACAGGATCGATGCGCATTTCATTTTTCTAGAGGCTGCGTGCTGAAGAACAGTTCAAAAAATCTAACAAAGCTGTACACTTGTTAATATACAAATAGAACGGAAACGTTACCTCTGATAGCTAGGAATGAAGTCTGCATGTTGTCAGATAGTGAAGCAAATGTGCATTATTCTGGGAGTTGGCTTAAGTATTAACTCGGGCTGTATTTAATTGTATTGGATCAACTTTATACAGTACGGCAAAATGCAAACGACATTGGAACAATATTTAGTGATTTTTGACAAGAAAATGTTTTTATTCGTGGCTGGGTATGACGAGGCAATCGTGGCCTAATGTGATATAGTTTCTGTGGCAAAAATTCAAAACAATAATTTTGCTCAAAGTAAATGTGGGCCATCTTGGTCTACGTTTAAAGAATATCAGTGAAATAGAGATGTGCGGGGACAATCAACTCTAGGGAACAGGTCTAAACTGTTCAGTTCTACATTGGGAACTTTTCTTAAAGAACATAATATAAATATCACCAACAAAATTTTGAATGTAATGGTTTATCTGGGTACTTTATTCAAAATTAAGCCAAGATTTGGCAGGTATGTTTAGCGAAGATATAAGTTGATGTTTTGAATATATATTGTTAAAATTTTAGTACGTTAACAGTACTTTAGTTTTCTGAACCTTTGGCAACTGAAGTTGGTTTTAACTGAAATTAAAAATATTAAAAATGTTTGCTTTTGTTAAAGTTACAATAATTTATCAAAATACTAGAACTTTCTGGAAAGACATTTTCAGTTTTACACTTTACAAATATTATAAAGTCGAAAACAGAGAATACAGATTGTGCTAAATGCTATTTACAGTATATTATATACCAGAGTACTTCTCTTGCAAGGTTGCGGAGGGGTTGGGGGGAAAGTAAGAGGGGTGGTGGTTGGGACTTTGTGTTTTTTTAGTGTATACTTTGTATACTATCATCCTGCAAAAATTCAGCTTTCCCCTAATTATTTGCGACACGAAACCTTTATTGACTGTGCTATACGTGTGTATCTGTCTGGAATTAGAAAGAAACATTTCTAAACAGGAATCAGTGAAAAGTGAAGTAACTGATCTTAATAAAATCCTAAAGTAAAAGTAAGAATTACAAATAATTGTTTCAAAGTTTGAAATCTGCTGTTAATGGAAATAATAGAACAAACTGCTGATTACTGTATCAACAATAAAAATATTGATTTATTATTTAGTATGCCGCTCCCACAACCGTAAAATATCTACTATAGTTTGTGTTGTGTTTACATCTGTTAATGGCGTAGTTTTGCAAAAAGTGTATAAAACACGCGTGTTCCAAATTACATTTTGCCTCAAAATTTCAAAGTAATCGGAGAAGAACTTTCGGAGATTTAAGATTTTGAACAAACGAACATTAAATTTTTGATTTACATAAATTGTTTCACGTTTTTCATAACTCGTAACAGAGCAATTTTACCTACAGAAAATTTAACTGTTTTGTCAGAAATTTTAATAATATTATTGCAAATTGTCTTTGAACAAGAAACAAACAACCTGTACAGTGTACAGTTCATTATAGTGATTTTCTTACAACGTCAAATACTTAGCTAAAGGAGTGTGTCAAGTATTTTATATAATTAAATTACTGACCATTGACACAATAATTACAGAAGGGCACCTTCAAATTTTATTATCTACTGAGGTTGTCAATACATTAATCAAATTAATAAAAATTCCCACAAACAACACATAACGTTAGTAGCGAACCGTATTTTGTCCAATGACAACTAACATCTTATGTCTAAAGTGGTGTTTATCTAACATTTGTTATTTTGATAGCACTACAAATATATAAAATAAACGGTATCAGGAAACTGACACATACTTTCTCGCTCATTATAGGAACTTAATAAATTTTGATTTTTAAGAGTAATTTTCCCATAAAAATCCATAAAATAACGGAAAAATCAACTTTTCTCAAAAACGGCTCGAACGATTTTGATTAAAATTTTACAGTTTAGGTCCCTAATAAACTATAAAATTTTAATTAAAATCATTAGAGCCGTTTTTGAGAAACGTTGATTTTTCCGATATTTTAAGGGTATTTATGGGGAAATTACCCTTAAAAATCAACAATTCACAAAAATGAAAAAAAAACCGTGGAGATACCGTGGATTAGTACCTCCATACCAAATTTCATCAAAATCGGACGACTGGTTTAGGCTCTAGGTCTGACAACATCCACACACACACACACACACGCACACACACACCAACACACACAGACACGCACACTGACATCACTCCGAAAACCACTTTTTTTAGGTCCAGGATATTTCCAAAATATCCAAAACGGATATTTCCACTAAAAACTCAAACTCGAAAATTTTGACGAATACAATACTTTTTCCATATACTATGGTATAGGGGGAGAAAGTAAAAGGAAGAAATATATGAATGTTATTGAGGAATTCGTCATTTATAAAGAGTTCAAGTACAATAAACCAGGCTTAATGAACTCCATTTCTCCTCGAATATGACACGGCTTTAGACATGAGAAAGCAGCTGTCCTTGGACATTTAGTTCACTTTAGCCAACGCTAGGAACTTGTTTGGGCCATTTTAAACAGGAAGTTCAATTGAAAATACTCTCTACAATTGTTTGTTTTCAAGGTATAATTGTTTTATTTGTGTAAAACGCTGAAATGACCATTTTTAACGTTCAAAATCCATATCGAAAATAGCAATTTTTACGTTTCCAAAGTTGTTGGGTAATCTTTAGACACCCCTTAACATTATCGTGAAAGTATTTTGTTCTAAAAGTTTGTTTTTTAAGAGTTAAATATGGTGTATTGTATACTTCGGGGGAAGAGGGATTTTTGATCGCCACCCGAGTGCTGTGTCCCTCTGGCACTCTCGCAAGTACACACTATACATACCTCTTGATCTGCTCGCTTGATCTCGAAGTTAATCAAACTTTGGCAACATCCTAAATTGCGGTGTTTTATACGGTTTTTGGACGTTCAAAATGGTAGTTTTAGCAATTTTCAGACATAAAACAATTTATACATAAAAATATCAATTGGAGAAAAAGATTGCAAGAGAACGTTTTTGTTTAAATTTCCCATTTAACCTAAGAAAATTGCTCCTTGGCGGAAAATCTAATTTTACAATTTGTTTTTTAAAAAACTGTTTAAATAATTTTTGACCACCTCTGCTGCCTGGCAATGTACGGATGTTACAAGGGACTCTTTTTGCGTTAGATTGTGCCAAAACTTGTATGAACAAATATTTTCTAGTGGGAGCAAAAGATAGGCCGTGGACGAACAGCATACAATAATTCGCATCTTATGTGTAAGTGGTGTATCTACACATAAGGTAACTTATTGTTATTTCATACAGCATTAACTCGGTAACTGAAAAAATCTTAAAAACTTATATTTCTTCCTGGTACTTATCTTTTATCTAAGACAACAATATTAGCCTAGGTTTAAAATATGTTTTCACGTTTTTCCATAACTCTTAACCGAGTCCTTTTAATTACAGAAAATGTTACTATTTTATCGGAAATTTTAATAATATCATTGCAAATTGTTTTTGAACAAGAAATGGTAAAGGCTTTCGAAACACTCTGTGTACATTACAGTGATTTTCTTATAACTTCAAATACGTCAAATACTAAGCTCAAAGAATGTGTAGAGTACTTCATAAGCTTATAATAATAAATTACAGTTCTTTGACACAATAATTACTGAAGGACTTCTGAAAGTCTTATTGTTTTTGTAAAAAATATATATGATTATAACTTTAACTTGTGAAAGTGTGGTGGCTTGGCTTGGATTAGAGGTGTTGCAATTAATAAATCTTACTTTAACAAAACGGTTAATATATTTGATATTATATACGCCATATACAACTGAAGCTATTTTATAATATAAGAACACAAAGTGTATTGGGAACGGATAACGTCGGACTTTTTAATTTAGCAAACATCTGTTGCAACGTGCTTAAACCCACGCGTCACCAAAATGAATTTGTTTTTAATACTAGAAAGCCAACGTAATAAACTTTGCTTAAAGTGTATTAAATGTTATGTAAAATGTTTTAAAAGAAGAGTTTTATTCTGCAAAGGTTAAATTAGAAAAAAATTAAACATGTTTCAATAATGTTTTAAAGTAATATTTTTTTACAGAAATTATAACAGATTTAAATAGAACTGGTTTAATTCATTACTACATTTGACGATATTGTTACCAACTTGGTTTTGAAGTGTAAACTTCTATAAGCGCACCTCGGCGCTATGTTTGCTGGCGGGTGAATCGGATTTTACCGTAACGTATTTTGTGAAACGCTCTATTCCGTCTGTTTGAAAAAGTTTTGGTATTGCCGATATTCGAACCAGCAGAATCACCATAGACTAGTGCCTTAACTGGTTCGGCCACGAACACATTGCTAGTTTAGTATATTTGAGTTGGGTATATAAGTGTAACAGATTGTCCTACGTCATAGGCATAAACCGTTAATGTTAACACAATGTATTGTTTAATTGGTAATACCTCTGAAATGAACATTGTGCTTCCTCATTGCGTAAGTTGTGTTACGTTCTTCCGTGTTTACACTTCTCCCATGTGGTCTTAAGCACACAATTTATGTTTTCTTTTTTTACCTCAAGACATAACTGTGGCAGTAATGTCCTCGAGTAAACCTCTCTATATCGACGATACATGCTGCATTTTTAAATAAACTTTCCGTTTACACTTGTGATCGTTTTAATTTATTTGATTATCCGACTATTAAATATATTTAGAAAAGCAAATGGCATGACAGTATGAATTTGCCAGTATTTGATTCGTGATCAATATTATGACGTGAGATGTCATCACTGAAATATTTATCGTGTTTACTGTCTGCGTAATAGCTCGGTTTTATTATGAATACATTAGCTTCATCAAACATAACCTCACTTTCATAGTCCGCCTGGTAATGACATTTATAAACGTCGGATCTATAAAATGAACAGAAGCGTTCAATAAACATTTATCTGAGTTACTTAGAAACGATCAACTAATATAAAAGCGAACAATAAACCATACTTCAGAAATATAACTGCTGATTTAGTTCAACATCTGTAATACTTTAAAGAAACCTAGCCTAGATTATTCTTTGGGGTTATGTTTACAAGTTTACAGCGTCAATCAAAACAATCTTCTTACAATTTCTGGATGCTGGCAGTTTTTCTACCCGCATTATAAAACTGATGTAGGTTATAATATTATTGACTTTGAGGACAGAAATCTTTGAAAATATATTTACTTTTGCAATTCATTTTGTTTACGTCATTCTTGACAGCGTACAAAACAAATATCTTAGGCTTTTTGTCTGAACTATTGCTATTTAAATAGAATCATAAAAGTTTGACCTTCTGTTCATTACTACTGTCAATGAAAACTGAAAGTGAATATTAAAATGAACTATAATACAGTTTTCCCTAAATGACTGTAATTAAAATATTTGGTTTGAAGTCGTTGAATTACATAACCGTATTATTCAAATGTGTTATCTTTTGTTTTTCCCCAAAAATTTATTTCAGGTATTTGAGTAAAATGTTTAACTGTAGGCTCTGTACATTTATCATTTTGAAAATCCCTAATGTCATAACCGTTTAGGTATTATTTGTTGTTAGCAGTTTTTTTCAGAAAACAAAGTAAAAAAATTAAATAAAATATTAAATTTGTAACTACTTCTACCCATTTAGCCCACATTAGTTCTATAAAACATTACACTTAATATTTTGAAGTTATCTTTTTTGCGCAGTTTATGCAGCCCGCAAGACCGTGCTAATCTCAAGAACATGTCTACAAATTTATCCATTTCTACATCACATTTAAATAATACCTTTTAAGTTTAGTACTTTTATTGACGACGTCAGTACCGTCGTTCTACTTTATTGTTTTTTTCACTTATACGCTGACGACTTACAAATCTATTTACATTTTAAAATACTTGTAGCTGAACTTATTGTTGAACTCATGTATTGTGATATACAAAATATTTCTGATTTAGATAAAAAGCGTGGTTTAACCTTTAAACATACTACTTAAAGACAACTACTTTAGACTTTTAAGGTAAGACGGAGGAAGTAAAGCAAACCGTGGTTGACAAGCTTAAAAGACAGGATATGACTATTTACATGTTCTTCGACTTTTGATTATTTTACTACAATATCTAAGTAAAAAAGTCACTAGACGTATAGAGCTCTGCATAGCACAGTTAGAATACAAATTCATAGACGAACAGTGCACGTCATAACACAGTTAGAATATAAATTCATTGACGAACAGTGCACGTCATAGCACAGTTAGAATATAAATGAATTGACGAACAGTGCACGTCATAGCCCAGTTAGAATATAAATTGTCAGGGTTGTTGGTAAATACCAGCAACCGATAAGAATTTATAAAAAATAATAAAATAATAATTAAGACGAAATAAATTTACAAAAGAACACAAACTAAATTAGAAGGCAATTCGTCGTACAGCGGAAGCCCGAAACGGATGTCCAGTATTAGGTTACAAACTCAAGACAGCATTTCCACGCACCTAAACCAAATATGTAAGATCATAAAATAATGTCAAATATACCGAAATCGTTAGCCAATCATGAGGAACCAATATTCAAACGGACCAACCAGGGTAAGCATTGGCGACAAAAAAGAAGGTGGGGGAGCAACGCGTGGAAGACAGGGAATGTACAAATTTTCCAACGAAGGAGAAGACACATAATAATTCCATGAGCTGAAAATCAACACAAAAGTCTTCAAGAAACCATTCCTGGGCGATATTGAAAAAGGTGAAAGATTCGCGTCGTAAGTTGGTGTGTGAAAAAAGTGCGGGTGTATATCAGCACTTTAATCTTAGACCTACCAATCAGCTGACTAACTTTTCAGATGACTGTGTGTTCTGTTGGCCAACAAGTAAATCTATGTACTTGTATATAACATGTTTGTAATGTGTTTAATTTATTTTCACGTCAACGTGGAACTGTATTAGTTTCAAAATGTAATATGTTTTTCGTTTGCAGTGTTTGAAAATGCGCTCAGTCGCGAAAAAGCTGTTACTCATTTTAACAAATACATGGATACGAATGGCTGTCAGAAAAGAAATTTATATTTTTAATTACGTTATCCGTTAGCTACTTTGAGTTAAAATGTCTGAGTATGAAAATACCTTTTAGTCTTCGTCAAACGAAACGTTTGTTCTTGAAATTACCTTTAATTTCCTTTGTAAAAACGTGGAAAGGAATTTACGGTATATTAGAAGAAGGGGTGCTAGAAAGGAAATGGAACATTCCGCAAGGGAATCATTAGTCGTAATGAAGCAGCGTTTAGTCCCTGCTCGTAGTTGGGCTAAACACTTGTAATATCTTTACTTGGAAATTTATTTTAATTTATTCTAAACGAAACCATAATATTAAGTGAATTTAATATACATTTTAAGGTTAAGGTCTGTTTTGAGATTTTCCTTTAGGGAAAGTAATTATATAAACTATCTATACTTTGAAGGAAATAAAATTTGTTTGTTTGTATGTAGGGGGTAATCTCTGGAACTACTGAACCGATTAAAGAAATAATTTTACTAATAAAAAGCTACACTATCCCTGAGTAACATAAGCTATAATTCATTTTGATAGACACATTTTTTATTTCAATATTTGTAAATTTAGTAGGCAAAAAATCTTATTTAATTAAATTACAAGAACATGTGAAAAAACATAGACCAAGACCGGGAGTTGAACCCGGGACCTTCACGTTTCCGTCGTGACGCTCTGCCCTGATCGCTCCGGATATTGGTCGATGTTCTCACTTGTACGGTTTTACTGCAATTATTGAATTAACAGATTGAATACCTCGTGTATACGACATTGAAAACAATCTCAATTCTTATTTTGCAGCTTACAGTGGTGTTATTATTGATATTTTATTTTTATTTTTTCCGCTTACAAACTTCCTCAGCAAGGGATATTTAATTAAATTACAAGTGAAAAAACATAGACCAATACCGGGTGTTGAACCCGGGACCTTCACGTTTCCGCCGTGATGCTCTGCCAAATGTTGCAATTTAATTAAATATCCCTTGCTGAGGAAGTGTGTAAGCGGAAAAATAAAAATAAATAATAAAATAAAAAATCTTATGTTAGGTCCATACTGGTGAACCAACACATGTATTTACATTTATTAAAATAACAATCAATTGAATAAAAAACAGATACAAAACAGCTTTTTGCTCCAATATTTCCATTAACACCTGATTTCCAACTTTGAAGCAATTATTTGTATTTCTAACTTTTTAGGTTAGGTTTTTATTAACGTGTAGATCTGAGACTTGCTGGTAATTTTAACCTTTATTATAACTGCTGTTATAAAATAAACGAAATAATTTGATTAGAACATTTGACATTATTTTCCATCTTAGATTTGGGGTTATTGTTAATCCTACACCTTTATTACAAAGAAAACATAACAATATTATGTGTATAGAAGCTTCCAATGGTTTTGGTTTGCGGAGCACGCAGGGGCTTCCCATAGTATTGTATATTCTCACAACAATTAGGTTTATTAAAAAAGTAAGATTAAAAAAAAAAAAAAAACATTTGACCGGGCACTTCACCCTGCGGTGGCTACCCTTAAAACCGTGGAAAGGCTACCCTATCCCACGCATGTGGGTAATGTGCGCTCACCTTTGGTAATGTTACTGGGGGAGGGCAAGACGCAAGTGTGCCCGAAGGTGACTCGTCCAACGTGGCTTGGGTAACCTTGACGACACTAGTACAACGAAGGTAGGTGTCGTTGTCGACACTTTCACCCCTCCTTGCAGTGAATTCTTCCTATAGAGGGTCCAGCCATACCACTCGGTGTTGGCTGTTTTCCCCTCTGGCTGAAGGCTACTGCACCAGTCGGCGACAGTAAAGGCTGCACTGGGTGATCGTTGGAGCATGCCCCGGCGGGACTTGGCCTCACGAGTTCCACCCTTAAAGCGGCCCGGAAACTACCCAATCCCACCCTAATAGGGCAGGGCGTGAGGTAGGGCTACGCATAAGCGTAAATGACGGTGACTCGTCAAACGTGGCAGGGGTAACCCTACGGACACGAGTACTGCGGGGGGAGGAGCCCCACTGGGCATTAACGGTGCCTTCCACATAGAGATGGTCTCGCAGGGGTAGTAACTTTTCTAGATAGTATGAGAAATTCCGAAAGGCCATGGTGATAAGCGAGAGTCATCACGAAATCACGATACTTAACAAGGTAATATTTAAAAAAATTAAGTTTTTAATTTTTTTACCATCGTATTTTGTAGAATAATATAAAATGTTGAACAGATTTGGAATTAGATTTTAATTACGGCTTGATCATCAACTGCTGTGAAAGCAATATGCTGTACGTACGTGAGTAGCTTAAGAGTAGAGCGCATGAACAAGGCTGTATTGTTTGATTTATTCGTTTACATACATCAGCTGATTTCGTCCATAGTTACTATGGAAGTACTATTGTAATACACTTACAAACTCTATGTTAATCATTGAAGGTTATGTTTACAGCTATTAGGTTTTGTGTTTTTATTGTAGGAATAATAATATACATTGAAGTGTTTGTATATATTATTTGGGATTGGGTTGCCCACGAGGAAGGAGTAAATTAAACCCGGATCCTTTTGTGTGTCTTGAATTCGTTAATCCCACCTCAGCAGTATCTATTTTGCTTTAAGAAATAATTAAATTTTGATATGACTTTTTTTCCTTTTTTTAGATTGTTTGTCTACATATTTTGTGTGTACGTATTTCGTAAGGACATGGATTAATACAAATATTTTATTTGATGTTTTATTTATGTTTACAACTTTTAGGTTAAATTTGGTATTGTACCAATATACATGTTATTATTTCTGTCACGACAGCTTTCTGACATGGTGGATAGCGCATACGCACGATCTGCCTTGGGCTTTTGGTTTGAATAATTGCTATTTTAATAAAATCATAAAAGTTTGAGCTTCTGTTAATTTTGACAAAATAGACCTACTGACGTTGAAAACTTGAGAGGATTTAAAAATGCACAATAATATATGTTTGCCTAAATTACAGTATTAAATATATTTACGTTTAAGATCGTTAATTTAAGTATGCTTATGATGAAAATGTTTGATGTTTTGCTTTGTTATCCAAATGGTATTTCAGGGTTTTGAGTAAAATATTGAATTATATGGCCTGTACACTTACCATTTTGAAAATCCCGAACGGCATGGAATCAGTTAGATATAGTTGATTGTTTGTAAGTAGTTTCTTTTGGATAACGAAGCAAACAAAAAGAATTTAAAACAATAAACAATGATTAATACATATAAAAGCTGATTTATTCCATGCTTGGAACTAAATACTTAGATTACATATTTCAACAAAAATTAAATCAATATTTAAACGTGTTCAGTTATCGTACAGTATAAACGCAAAAGTCTATTGGTTCCCTATGCTACGTATTACCACGGTACTCGCGGCGAAAGTGTGGACATGGCGTATGAAACAGAGAGAGTAGAAATAATTCTCCCTCTCTTTCTTCTCAACTACTACTTTTAGTTGGAGAAGGTGGATCGTTTAATTTTCTCCTTGACCATGCCAACTCAGCTGCTGTGGCTAGAGAAAATGCTACAAACACGCGTGTAAAGAGAGTATGACGCATTTGACATAGAGTGTAGAAACTATTCTCATACTCGTTCCTTACAACTTCTGGTTGAATTCGTAGAAGGGTATTTAGTTTGATAAGGCCAATTTGCCTTAAGAAATTTCACTTCAAAAAAGTAAAGCTGCTGTTGTTAGTGAGAAAACTGATCCATAATATTTTAGGTAACAGAACAATTAATTACTACACTTAAAACCTTCACATAATTTAGTATCTAACGTTTTCTGTTATTCTATAGTCACCATAAAACTATACTATAAAACTAAAGTACTGTCGTCAAAAATCTTCAGTGACCTTAATCCTGGTTGAACACCAATTGCGTCGCACCTTATTTGATAATATTTGCTTCATGAATCTCTTTACAATACAGCACGCCTTACACTACCAACGTTTAAACTACACGATGATCACATATCTAAACCTATTTTGATTGATTGGTGGCATTCAATGCGACACCAAACTCCCTATCTAGAGCCCTGCCTTGACTAGCACATTATAGAATATAACGTTTACTGTATCGCTGAAACGAGTTGTCAGTAACAGGAGTCCATTGTTGTGCAAGTAACATGCATAATAAATAATTTGTAATTAAATTACAAATATGTATTTGTATTGTAATAAACTCGTATGTTAACTTTATGCAAATTAATAAAGGTTAGGTAAATTGGTTTACAGAGATAATTTAATTGTAAGAGAGTAGCGAACATGGTGGTTTAATTGGACCTTTTAACTTAATGGTTTAATCGGACCTCTTGTAATTAGATAACTTAATGTAGTGCATTCTTATCTCCATGGTGATAACGTTGTTCGGTCGTATGGCAACCATGAGTTCGAGTACTTTACTTTCATACGGTCTGGTTTTGATACAATGTATGAAAAGAGAAGATCGTTTAAGAGACTTAGTGGGTAGTTTTAATCAGTCTTTAAAAATAAAAATAAACTGTACTCGCATAATACTCTTTAGAGATAAAATTTCTGAATACAAAATAAATTTCAAAAATTAATTGTTTCATTTAAAACTTATACAGGGTGATCAACTCAAGATGGCCACCATTGGATGGATCTCGGAAACTATAAAAGTTACAACAAACTTTAAATGGGATACCTTCCCTACTTTTTTCCTTGCATTAAAAACACAATATTAAAATTTTCAAAAACTCCGCAATTTTCCAATATGGCGGCCAACTTAATTTTTTCAAATGGAAACCCCTATTTTTTATGTTGCATTTCTATTGGGGACACAAATTTAAGACATTTTTATTCTTTTGTGTTTTTTCCTAAACCCTACCGTTTATGAGATACAGCCTCTCAAACATTTTCTATTTTATGTGATTTTTTAATTGGGCCACCATTGGGATCTCAGAAAGTATTAATTTTACAGGAAACTTTAAATGAGGAACCTTTCCTTGTTTTATGAGAAATTAAAAAATATGTAGTTAAAATATTTCTAAATGGCCGCCATTTTCCAATATAATTTAATTTAATCAATAAATGTGAAATATGTAAATCAAATTTATTATTAAGTTTAAATTATAGAGTAACAGGAGTTATAATAATATTTTTTTTAAACCAGCATTACTGACACAAATTTAACCTGTAAGTTAGGAATACAAATGGTTTCAAAATATAAAATCAGCTGTTAATAGAATTCATTGAGAAATGACGTACGTAAAAGTTTAGAAGAATTTGAGTAAACAGCTTATTACAGCATTATCACTAAATATCTTTACCCAGCTGTCCATTCTATAAATATAAAAATAAAATGTTTAATTAATCTTATAGTTCTAAACTTTCTTTGAAATTGCAAATCTTAGAACTTTGTGAACTAACTTTAATCCATACCATTTAGATTGACATGTAAAACTGGCAGAGAGCGTACAGTTTTCTTGTACCTTTACTTAGGCTAGGCGCATATTGGGACGCGTTTGACTATTGATAGAATACTTTTTTTGTAAATGAATGGATTAGCGCATATTGGTAACGCGACGCAACGCAGCGCGATTCGCGTGGCACAGCAGACACGGGGCACAGTGGCAGTGACACAGTTTCTCAAAGGTTTTGAAGGTCAAGAGTACGAGTTCAGTACTCGTCTGTCGCTCAAAGGTTTTGGTGTCCAGTTGTGCATTTTCACATGTTTCAGATGTTGGTGCAGGAAAAGCTGGTAGAGGCCTAATTAGTTTAAAAAGTTTTGAAAATAAAATTGAATTTATTTGAATAATGAAGCTGAATTTTCAATATACAATAAAAAAAAGTAATTTTTAATAAAACGAATTTTAATAAATACCGTATAAGTCCTCTGAATCGTTTAATAAACATGTCTTGTTAATGAATTAAACTGTGTTTTATATGTTCTCTGCATTTTAATTTAAAATATTTTTTTTAAATGCATTAACCCTGTACAAATTTTAAAAGTGTCTTCATAAAGTCATAAACTAACAAAGTGTGAAATGTTTAGGGTATGTACACAGAAATAACAATACTATATGTATCACCCCGTGCACTTCTGTGAGGAAGTAGTTAACAAAATCAAGTAATTCTGGTAATTCTGAAGTCATTTTATAAATTGGGTTAGATCTAATAATCATAGTTTTATCCGTGAATCATTCATTCTGAACATTCTAAAAAATAAAATTAAGTAAAATTCACGTGTATATGGGGTGAGAGTTGGGAGCAAGTGCGTTGTAATATGCGTTCCCCAGTGTGGCGCGATCGTGTCATGTCATCTCGCATGCGTCGTCAATCGCGTCCCAATAAGCACCTAGCCAATACCGAAAATTATACAGGGCGTCCCTCAACAATAATTACTCTACCAAATTTTACAATGTTATTCAGAATGTGAAAACTAGCAAATCCAACTATATTATATGTGTTCCATCTTGCTTAGTTTAGAAAATTATTGTTTTCGAATTCAAAACAAGTAGCCCAAATTCAAAATGCTTAGTTTAGTATGTGGTTCTTTTGAGAAAAAAAATATCTCATGAAGGGTTTAAGATAAATTCATATGGAGGCCGATCAAACATTTTTCGATTCCCTTTCACGATAATCGGTCTCGAAGAAACACAAATTCAAAGCTATTTATTTAAATAAAATTATTGAAATCCTTCAGAAGCTTTCAGTATCGAAATAATGGAATCGTATTAAAACAAAAATAAAATAAAAACGTTAGCGAAGAAATAGCAGTGTTAAACTTGCATGCCAAGCTCCAGAGCCCAATTTACTTTTACAGGCGTCTCTAACACGACTTTCTCGGATCTTTTACAGCACGTGAGTGAGTTGTTTTTTGTCGTTCAGTCTTGTAGTTTGTGTTACAAATAAAACATTTCGATTAAACACAAAACTTGATCTACAACTGACTTGATAAACATTGAACAAATGTAATTCAAATTATGTACTTGCTACTTGAAATTACAACTTACCCAGTGTTTATTGTATTATAATTCATAGTCAAAATATTGGCAAAATAACTATTTAATGGTAGTGTAAGTTTGGACACCAAAATTGTTTAAATTCAATAAAAATGTTAAATAAACTAAAATCTGTACATAATTATCACCAAAATCCAAAGTAAATACCCGTATTCTAACCACCCTACAGTCCGTGTGCCTCATCAGACACTGATCATATTAATTAATTCTAAAAAATAAGCTTCTTGAAACATTACAACAGAATGATTAACACAAGTCTAATATCATACAGACACAAAATAGGCAGAAGGATAAAAAAAGAACAATGCAAAAAATCATAAAGAAAAATTAGCCTTATTACCACAAGTGAAACGAAAGACGCACAAAAACGGTTGATTATTAATAAAATATCATGTTTAAACTCTGACATGTATTCAATAGTTACTACATCTAATAAAAGAGAGACTCCCTTTACACACCTCGAGAGTTTATCACGTCGAATGCAGTTGTGTCAGATGTTAGGTACGTGAAACATGGATATTAATTTCATGGACACATCGGATGTACAAAAAGATCAGCAACAGCCGACATTCCAGTCCAGCATCACAGGCAATAGAATTTGACATCATTAAAGTACTGGCTATCTCTTTTTCAAGAAACATTTTAGAGGCAATATAAATAATTTGTTCTCGCAGATGAACCGCTTACGTGAGTTGAGCGAATTTCCAAAATTAAGTTTATATATTTTAGGGTTTCAACCAACTATTTGGGAAATTGGTCTACTCATGAAGGCGATACATAACTGATTTCGTGTACTAAATATATTAATATAATGTACTTAGACTTCAGCCTCCATCCCCCGCTCACGCGTTGCTTCGTTCCGCTCGCAGCTGAAAAGCTAGCTTTGCGAGTTTACACCTAAACCTTGCGGGTTCGGATTAAAGACCGATTCGCATTTATTAAAACATTCTTAAGTACATACTAACATTAAAAACTTAATCACGCATAATTTGACACACAATAATGTATTAATTTGCCCGCGTTTATAAAAGTGATTTAATTATGTTGGTAACTGTACACAAACTGTGTCTTGTGTGATAACTGATAACTGCTGTGACGATAACCGTTTAACCATCGAAACCAGTCCATTTGGATTCAAAAGATTTGTCTTGTTGGAGAAAAAAACAAGAGATAGCTAATTTGTATTATCAACTCCCATAAAAGCAACTCTAAATAAACGTTCGTAACAAAAAAAAAGGTCGAGTAATAGATAAATTTACCTTACAAGTGATGTAGCTGCTTCTTTACATCATTCGAATGAGTTGTATAATCCCCTGAGTTATGTAAAGAAGCAGTTATCTCATATAACGCACGATATTTATCCAAACCTATAACTTACAGAGTGTTCTATAACTTTGTACAATAAATAAAATCAACAAGACATTTTAACTAGTACATTATTTTATTATTAAGCAAACATTGCACTAATATCATTAATCAGACATTAAAATTAGCAACTGAAACAGATTTTTACTATCGTTGTCACTCAATTTTATAATAATGGAAAGAATAATTTAACTTTTGTTAGTACAATTCAGAAGTATTGTAATAATACTAACCTGTGAATCAGTGTTATTTAAACAACTAGTAAATCCCCGTGAAAAATCACAGCCGGATTAATTAGATACACTTAAGAAATATATTATTATATATATATATAAAAATGAATTGCTGTTCGTTAGTCTCGCTAAAACTCGAGAACGGCTTAACCGATTTGGCTATTTTTGGTCTTAAAATGTTTGTAGTAGTTCATAGAAGGTTTATACGTAAAGAAAAGTTTGAAAAATGTCCCGAAAAAGTTTCAAATTTGGAAGAAACTGAACAGCATTTATTGTATGAACTCAAAACCATAGCTCACAAAAACAGCTGTTCGTATAAAAAGCTTATGTTTGTTTACATGTATTACCATAGCAACATTATTTAGCAAATTTATAATCACTTTAATTCTCTTCAAAAATAACAGCTTTTTAAGGTTAGATTGAAAAACTATAAACAAACACAAATAAAAATGCTTACAGAATTATAATTCAACTCAAACATTGGTTATTAAATATCTATGTAGGCCTACTTAGAGATATGCTGTTTAAAATATTGTTTATATAAAATATATCATAACTATGAATTTTTTAATACTTTTTAAACATATTTTTGCTATCAATAATAATAATAACAAACAAATTATTTGACACCATGCATAACCATAAACATACACGAGTTTAAACATATTTTATTGAAAACTAAACAAACCATCTGAATTAAAGTAAATGCCATTAAAATATCACATTCGTAGCTTTATTTTGATATATATACTGTATATTGTATATTTAAATACTAAACAAAATATATATCTTATACTAATTAGGCCTATCCTTATATATAATTCTGTAAGCAAAATTTTAGATTCAAAATTGTGGGAATTTCGTAAATCTGAGGATGATGGGAGAGGTGTCAAATTAAAGGTATCGATTCAAGGAACGAGGGAAAAATATAAGTTTTTTTCTAAAATTAAAAACTAAGGAGTTTTTGAGATCCCCGAAAAACGAAAAATCCCCATAAGAAATACATTAGAATTTAAAAAACATCAAACAGCTGTTCTGCAGTTTACATTAAAACATTTATTTGGAATTAAATAAATAAATTAAAAACATAAAACAGCTGTTCTGTAAAATAATGACAGTTAAAGTAAATTATATTTTTAAATAAAATCTGCAACATTAACCTATAAAAGATACACGTTGACACACACATAGAGAAACCTTATAAGTGTGATTTTTGGATGGTTGTATGGCTGTTCTATTAACTCTTCATCCATTTATACTAATATCATAAAGAGGTATTTGTTTGTTTGTATGTAGGGGTAATCTCGGGCACTACTGAACCGATTGAAAAAATAGTTTTACTGATAAAAAGCTACACTTTACCTGAGTAACATAGGCTATAATTCATTTCGATAAAAACCTTTTTTTATTTCAATATTTGTAAATTTAGTCGGAAAAA
>JAGFPH010001615.1:101893-122912 GCA_018207615.1 Philaenus spumarius | reverse complement strand
TGGCTTAACAAATTTTGTCAACCTAGCATTTTGTCAAAGCAAGGGTAATATTGAACCAAAATTAGGTTTAAATTCTTTTAGAAGTCTTCTTAATTTAAGGCTCTTCTTTTCCTCGAAGAAAACTCCCGAGTGTACGGTATGATTTTAATAAAAAGGTCTGACTCAAACCGCAAAATAGTTCAAACATGCATTCGTATTAACGTGTTTCCGATTCTGTTTATAAATTAATAATCTGGGAAACTACTTTAAGTTATAAAGAAGGCTTTATATTTTTTACGTGTTAGCTTAAAATATGGAAATTATTGGTTAAAACTGCCATAAAATGTGATTAAAAATAATAAATTTTTACTCAGTTAAACTTTTGGCTAAAATGAGTTGCTGTCGATTTCATTCAATTATGAGATATAAGACAAAAGCACATAGGCTCCCTAGAACAGGCATAATTAAAGCTAAAATTGGCCAGCCCGTTTTTAGCGTTTTGCAAGCATATTTTTAAAAATTCGCCAAAAATAGTAAATAAACCCCAATCCAAAAGTGTTCAATAGCTTTTTGTAGAAGAACCTTCAAAGAATTCAAATATGCCACTAAAAATTAGTTTATTTTGAAATTGTAAAAGTTATTAGCTCAAGAAACAAAAAATGTTCAGTAACGAAAGGAAAAAGTTCAACTTTAGGCCTACATAAAAAGTAGTAAACATTTTTTGTAATTTTTTCATAAATATAAAAAAGTTTCGTAATTTAGTTCTAAATAGAACTGTATAAAAACATTTATCAATTTCAAATTTTTTATTTTGAAAAAAAAACAGTTTTTATGTTCCAAGTACACGACTGGTAACAAACCTAGGCCTAGATTGTAACGTCATTTACTAATATATGCTTTGCCCAAAAATGAAATATTATTATAACAAAGTGTAGAGGATAAATCAAAGAAAAGAATGGTATGCTTGTCTTTCCTTAGTTCACAAAAGTGTTTGAGTTATATTTATTTGAATAACAAAATGACATGAAGAGTTTGAGTCGATATGCTGCGTCATATAAACAGCGTGGGAACCCATGTTCTCACCAGAATGCCCTAATTATGTACTTTCCACTGCTGTCTAGACAAACACAAAACCGGTTATTTCTGGATTACTTGACACTGTTTGAAACTTCAGACTTTGCTCTACAAAATGGTGTAAAGAAATCTGTCACAACATAAGGCGTTGCCTTCACAATATCCGTTGACAAATGGCCTGTTTATTGGTTGAGAGACTGTCCAATCGCAAGAGTTTACATTAGTTGTTATGAAAATTACTAATGTTATAGTGACATCTGATTGGAAGACACCAACAGAAAGATAAAATCATGACGAATCCAATGGTATCGTTATAATTGCCAAATAAATATTAGTGTAGGCGGTCTTAAACGTCTAAGAAGTGGGAAATAACAGTACAATTGTATGGAGATTCGCGCACAGAATGAGCTGTAGGCCGATGTGCATATTTTAAAACGATGATTACGTATGTAAATATACGTTTTACGAAAAAGTTGTAAATGCAAAAATTAAAGTTTAATTCATTTCCTTTCCAATGGTGTCAGTTTTATTACGATTGGATAATTTTAAGTGGGTTAAATTAGCGATTATGCAAATATATGCAAATTTTTGCAAATGTGTCAAGTTGTTGCGTTCTGCGCCTGAGAGAAGGCCATGCATGGCCTTCTGCCAGTTCCAGGGTTGAACAATTTAAGATGTTGCACAACGTTTTAGGTTGAAAAACGGCGTCCGAAACACGTTAGTACGAATTGCATATTTTTGTTGTTTTACTCAAGGTATACTGTAAAAGATCCTTATTGTATCCTTAACAATTAAATACAGACAGACACGCGGTAACTAAACAGAATAACTTACACATGGTTAAATGACTTTTTACTTCTCTTTTGATCCAAGAAATAATATCCTCAAATTTGTGAATAGATCTGTGATAGTTATATTAGGCCTATACACAAGCAAGATTTGTGTCACAACGAGTTCGACATAGAACTAACTATTCATAGAAACATGTTAATAGTTGATGTGCCCATTACAATGTCTTTGGTGATATATATTTGCCGAAGTAACAAATAATTTGCATAATCGAATTATTAAAATGAGAAACATTGGTTTTAAAATTCAAAGATATGACTTTAAAAAAAACATTATTAATTATTTCCACAGCAGCCACTTGAATAAAATCATAATTCGACCACGCAGCTGAACCGCTGACGTGAGTTGAGCGAATTTCCAAAATTGAGTTTATATGTTTTACGGTATCAACTAACTATTCGGGAACTATTTGATAGAGCGCTGAATAGCTAACTGTGTGTATGAAGTATATTAAACAAATTCGTTTGTACCTAAGCCTCCAGCTTCGACTCACGTACTCCTTCGTTCAACTCGGAGTGGAAAAGATGGCTTTACGAGTTTGCACCTCGACCTTAGCCTCGGGTTATATACTGCTTCGCTTCGCTCGCAGCGTACAAACGCGGCCGTCGGCCTCAGATCAGAAGATGCCTTCTCGGTAAAATTCCCCACTTGGATTTACCATGCGTGTTATGGTATTTTACGTTTTGATTGATTTTGGTAAAACCAAGCTAGCTATAAGGTAATTAAAAAAAAAAACAAAATGTGCAGAATAACATCTTACAATTACATCTTTAGATAAACCCCCGAAACAGTTTTTTTGTTGCACGAAAAGTCTAAAAAAATATTACTTCCTATCAAAAAAAGTACTTCCAGTTGTTGGATTTGTTTGACTAACTCGTTCGAGCGGGCTTAAGACAACCAACGTCTGTACCAAATTTGGACCAAATAGGACCTAACATGCAGCCGTTAGAGTGTGAACACATATTTTCTACATATATAAATACAATTTTTAATGACACCCCAAAACGAGTTCTGGAGAACATGATCGGTGCTCATTTACTACTCCCGACCTTAGGTCTTACCATAAGGTCCACTACAATAGCCCTCCACTTCATCTTCCCTATGGAAATTCTGTAACAAATAAAGCATCTGATTCAGATTACCGGCGTAGCAATACAATTTCAGGTTAGGCCTAGACTGAAACAAAACATTTACTCGCTTTGCTCACCAATACCTGTGGAGACCCATTGCAAAGACAATGCAAACAGATTATTGTATACTCTGATGTTTTCACGGAAATGATGATTAGACCTATACATCGCTAATATACATCGAAATAAATACGACCAACCCCAATAATTCCAATTGCGGCATGCGTTCTAATTTCACCATTAGTATTTAAATAATTAATAATAAACATTTCAAATAAATGTTGATATTACCATAGATCATGAATAATAAAATAGATCATGCATGCATACGGGGGCTGTGTGCCGAAAAAAAGGTTGTCGGGAAAATAGTGCATGATCGCGCCGCGAGGTAGCTCTAGGGAGAAATCATTGGTAGCATTGGTGTTTCACACAGCTTCCGTCTTTTCCCCAATAGATAGCGCCACTATCGTCGAATTTCCAGTGGAACGAAATATTGCATTGGATCGGAGTTCTATTAGGTTATCCAAATACAATGATATTACCAACTAAAGGAAACCAATATAATAATATGTAACACCAAATGTTTGACTTACACTACTACAGTAAGCAATTTGTTTGCTTATACCTAATCCAAAGAGAAACTGTTAGTTGTGACGAATAATTTGCCAAATTGGTTGAAACAGTCGTGTTTTGGTTCATTATAGGTCTAACCTAAAAATGTTTTTGATAAAAATCAGCTGTTTTATTTATAATATGTAACAACAGATATTTGAATTGAATTGTGATACAGTTAGCATTTTTGTCGATTTTTGTTTTTGTTTGCTTTTTGTTTGTTAGTCTAACCTAAAAATAATAATCCTGTAAACTATTATAAATTTTCTAAGTTGAATGCTATGGCAATGAATGTAAGCAAACATGTGTTTCTAAGCTTTTGATCCAAACAGCTGTTTTATCGGAATTTTTACTATTTTCTATACTTATAAAAGCCAAATACCATTGACTCATTGACTCATAACAGTTTCTCCAAAACCACGAGGCCTACAAACATGAAATTTGGCACTAATACTATTTATAGGCTCTAGACGCTCACTAAGAAAGGGTTTCAGAAAATTTGAAATTTTAGGGGGGGGTTTTGGGGGGTCAAAGTTACTAAATTTCTCAAAACCTACCGAAAGGATTGGAATGAAATTTGGTATGCAGCTTCCTCTAGGGCCATAGATGCTCTCTAAGAAATGGTTTAAAAAATTCGAAATTTTAGAGGGGTTTGGGAGGGTCAAAGTTACTATATCACGATTTCTCTAAAACTACTGAACGGATTGGAATGAAATTGGATATGTAGTTTGTTCTAGGGCTCTAGGTGCTCGCTAAGAAAGGTTTTCAAAAAATTTTAGGGGGATTTATGGATCAAAGTTACTAAAAAAACCCACCGAACGGATGGGAACAAAATTTGGTATATAGCTTTTTCTATGACCCTAGATGCTCGCTCAGAAAAATGTTCAAAAAATTCGAAATTTTAGGGAGGTTTAACCCTGTGGTCTCAACGCCCTGCCGTAGTGAGTTGTGTAGTCTGTGATTTCTCTAAAACCATCGAACGGATTGGAATGAAATTTGGTATGTAGTTTCCCCTAGGGCCATAGGTGCTCGCTAAGAAAGTTTAAAAAAAATTCGAAATTTTAGGGGAGGTTTGGGGGTCAAAGTTACTACAAAAAAACATCGAACAGATTGGAATGAAATTTGGTTTGTAGCTTCCTCTAGGGCCCTAGGTACTCGTTAAGAAAGGGTTTTAAAAAATCCGAAATTTTTGGGGGTTCAAAGTTACTAAAAAGAAACACCGAACGGATTGGAATAAAATTTATTATGTAGCTTCCTCTAGGTCCCAAGGTGCTCGCTAAGAAAGGGAAAAAAATTGAAATTTTAGGGGAGGTTTTTGAAGTCAAAGTTACTAAAGATCCTCATAAGAAATACATAGTGTAATTTATTTATTGATATAATATATTTTTTTGTTAATATACATTTAACTTTGATTTGTCTATCCGTGCAAAGCCGGATAGGGCCAGGTAGTTATCGTATAAAATAAAAACATTTCCAAATTCATCTCTTAGCGTCCTTTGATGACCCAATATACCTTTGAATTTTCGTATTTTTATCTTAAGTATTTTTGCTGTATGTTGATTCTATAATTATCAGTCATTCAGTCACAACAAAGTAGCACATACATTGGTTCACAGTTATCACATAATTAAATTACCAGTCAATTTGTACATGTGGATAAAATCTTGTAAGCTGCAAAACGTTACATATAAGACATGAGAAACAACTTCTATTACTATAAAAAAAATGGCGGGTGGACGAAAACTGTTTTACATTTATTTTTTTAATTGTTTTTACCCATAAGGGCCGCCAGTAAGCTTTGTATACACCTAAATGTGTTCTAGTATTTTATGGCTGAAGGGCTTTTTTGAGAAGGGCTAGTTCGGAAAGTATTTATATATGAAAATGTTTAATTCAAACTTTGACAGTTTTTGAAGGCCAACCGTTTGTTAGTTGCTATGTTTTCCATTGAAGTTAAAATATATTTAAATAGCGGTAGTAGTCAACTCAGACATGTATTAGCATTACTGAGTTAAAAGCTCGATTTTAGAAACAAAGAAAAGGAAATTAACGCCCACTTTATGATTTACCTTGACACGGTGAATTGCCACTGCTATAAACCATTAGTTTTTCTTCTCGATGCTTTATTACATCTGTCAGACCAAGTTTAATATAATGAAAGTCACAAAAACCAGTAACAAGAAGAAGTCACGTGACGAAAGAAGACAAGAGCGAACTTACAAGATTAAGTGCAGCAAGAGGTAAGTTAAAAGTTTTTACAATTCAGATCATTTCAAACCTCATTTAGACTAAGTAAATTTTGTAAATACGTTTTGCGTAATAGCGGAAGCAGGTGTAAGAGACCTGATAGGAGCACTTAACTTTTGGTTGTTGTGCAAAATTTCATGATTATACAAATTGTTATTCGAGGTTGTTAGGGGAATAATGATGGCAGTATTAAGGGTAGGCGGTGCACATCGTTAAAAGTAAATAGTGTGGTACAAACGTAGATGGAAATATTTCAATAAACAGCCCAATGTTATGTTCTGCCCTAGTTATTCTATTATATTGCCATTCTCCTTTTATCTCTTAATTTTTTCATTGAATCCATGTTGTTACGGTAATGTTTGTATTTTGTTCTTTTATACTAATAATTCTTACAACTGTTTATCACTATCATTTTATTGCATCATTGTATTTCTAATTTTTACTTTTATATCTCTTAATTCTGTCGTAATTGTTTTTATTTTGTTATTTCTTCTAAATACTTGCAAATATTGTTATCTGTTATTCTTGTTTATCTGTCATTTTATTGCAGCATTGTATTTCTAATTTTTACTTTTATATCTCTTAATTCTGTCGTAATTGTTTTTATTTTGTTATTTCTTCTAAATACTTGCAAATATTGTTATATGTTATTTTTGTTTATCTGTCATTTTATTGCATCATTGTATTTCAAATTTTTACTTTTATATCTCTTAATTCTATCGTAATTGTTTTTATTTTGTTATTTCTTCTAAATACTTTCAAATATTGTTATCTGTTATTCTTGTTTATCTGTAATTTTATTGCATCATTGTGTGTCTAATTTTTACTTTTATATCTCTTAATTCTGTCGTAATGTTTTTATTTTGTTATTTCTTCTAAATACTTGTAAATATTGTTATCTGTTATTCTAGTTTATCTGTCATTTTATTGCAGCATTGTATTTCTAATTTTTACTTTAATATCTCTTAATTTTGTCGTAATTGTTTTTATTTTGTTATTTCTTCTAAATACTTGCAAATATTGTTATCTGTTATTCTTGTTTATCTGTCATTTTATTGCAGCATTGTATTTCTAATTTTTACTTTTATATCTCTTAATTCTGTCGTAATTGTTTTTATTTTGTTATTTCTTCTAAATACTTGCAAATATTGTTATCTGTTATTCTTCTTTATCTGTCATTTTATTGCATCATTGTATTTCTAATTTTTACTTTTATATCTCTTAATTCTGTCGTAATTGTTTTTATTTTGTTATTTCTTCTAAAAACTTGCAAATATTGTTATCTGTTATTCTTGTGTATCTGTCATTTTCTAATCTCATTGTTCTTTTAGTTATTTAAATGGTTTTATTGTCTTTATGTACTTTCGTGTCCCTTAATTTTAAATGTTAATTAATTCAACAACAACTTAAATTGCCGCTATCCACTCGATAATCCTGAATAACATAATTGACAGAATTTAAAACTATTTTCTTTACCATTCAATGTTGAAAAGTGTCCATATGAAACCAATATTAATCACTCAATATGTGCAATAGTTTTTAACTGATGCACAATTTGAAATAATTTTACGCCATTGATTTACTCTTTAAGTATAAAATAAATGAGAATACGAACTTATTCAATAAAAATTTAAATTATTAAAGGCGTTTTTACTTTTCTTTAAATTCACAAAACTCAAATTTAAGATGTAATTGTACTAGTATTTAAGCATAAGAAGCAATTATAGCAGTACCCTAGTTATGACTAAGCTACCGCGTCTGACTCTAAAATCATTCATTTGAATCTAATTGAATCAGTTATTCAATGAGTTTTGTATTTTGAATTTACCCGAAACGACGATTTCATTCGGTTTACCAAATGAGGAGGTTTATTTTCCTACCAAGGAATTAATCAATCGACCCATCGAACGATTCGTTCAATTCACATTCACATATAAAGGCTCGTCCACATAAGTCATATTTAATCGGTCGTTGATACAAATTATATTATCCAAATCTTTTGTGTATTTCTACTTAAATTGTACGCTGTGCGTTGTCGCTTGATCTGTGTAAAAAAAAAATCAATTGTCTGTACTCTATCTACTGTAGACCAGAGTATAGTATATGATGACGAAACTATGAAGGCAAAATTTGCTCACGACAGCAATCCTCGCGGTCGACGGCGACATTGATTATGCCAGGAATAAGCTGCAAAAAGCTGTGAACAAAATAATAAACTGGAAGCAATTATGGCGCATAAATCTAAATAAAGACAAATCTAGACAAACAAATTTCACATATAGGAAGGTAGTAAACTCCTCGTAACCATTAACAATCAAATCTACCCTACGATAACAAATATTTGAGTATGACTCAGGATGTAAAGCTCAAGCGAAAGTAGCAAGTGGAAAGGAAAAAGGTCTAAAAGCTGGACATCAAGAGTCGAACAATTTATTGGCTGCTTCGCCTTAACTTCGGACTGTCGATGAAGAGCAAAATGTTGCTTTATAAGCAAATGTTAATGAACGTATGGCATACAATTACGGGGCTGTACAAATAACACAAATGCTCAGATGATCCAACAATTCCAAAATGAAGTACTGCGGGGAATAGTTGACGCTTCATGGTACGTACGGAATAAATATATCCATCGTGAACTTCGAATTGGCCTGGTAATGGATGAGATAAGGAGGTATGCTTCTGGACATGACAAGAAATAACGGAAGCATTCAAATCCTAAGAAGCTAAGCGTGCTGGAAGTAATTACTGACATCCGTCGCCTTAGTAGAAAGAAGCCACATGATCTGATGGCTTAATGAAGCGGAGAGTTTGTAGTTCTTAAAATCCTCTCAAATAAAGGTCTAGTGGTCTGATTTTGACAAATGGAGGAGTTTAGTGGATAAAAATCCAACACTACTAGTGTGTGCAATAGTGTAACATTTTCACCTACGGCAGAAAATTTTTATTTTATAAATGTTTAGTCTTTGTGCATTTTCTAAAAATTAATATAATTAATCTGAGATACAAAAATATAATGACAAAGACCTTATTTTACTCCATTTTAGGTTAGGTTTTTAACTTACGCCTGTCAGGGTTGTTGGTAAACACCAGCAACCAATAGTAACTTATTAAGAAAATTATTTAATAATAAGTATCTTACAATAATAAAATAATAATAATAATAAAATAAATCTACAGAAAAGACCAAATTAAATTGGAAGCAAATAGTATCGTATAGCGGAAGTTCAAAGAGGATTCCCAGTATTAGATTACAATATGAAGAACGCATACGTCAGCATTTACAAGCACGTAAGCCAAATCTTTAAAAGCATTAAATATGCAAAACATGCCTAATTTTACAACCAATAATAATGGACCACTATTCAAACGGACCAACCAGAAATGAGTCAAGTACATGCGACAAAAAAGAAGGTGGGAGAGCAACGCGTGGAAAACGAGCTGTATTCAAAATTTAATTTTCAACAAAGAAGGAATCATCTCGTAATTATATGCGGTAAAAAACAACGCAACAAATCTTTTAGAAATCATTCTTGTGCAATATTAAAAAGATAAAAGTGTCGGGCAATAAATGCGTGTGTAATAACAGTGAGGGCAACATATTTGGATAAATAATCCAAATAAAATCAATATAGTGAAAGTGAGGAAAGGAAAGGAAGGATGTTTAAAGATATGTAAGTAGTTTTAATATTTAGAGAAAGAAACGAAAACATACAGGGTGGTTATAAAGTCACTTCCCCCCCCCCCTTAACTTTTGTGTTTGTTAAAACAAACAAATATCCTTTGGGGAACGATAGTAACTTAACTCAAATTATCTTTTGAAGCAATCGGAAATTTTGAGTATCCCCTAAAAATGGGGGATTTTGGGGGCAACTCAAAGTTTTTAAATGGGAAGGAAGTATGGTCATGTGATACCTCATTTGAAAGGTCTATATAAGACTAGGAAAATTACATAAAGAAAATAAAAATCGGACCACCCAAAACAAAATGGTGGCAATAAACGTGTTGAAATAAATCGACATAAAGTTGCTATTATCTCGAAAAGGAAGTTTTTAGAAAAAATTTCTAAAAATTTCTGTAACAAATTTTCTAAGGTGAAAGAGTAAAAATAAAAAGTATGGAAAAAATCTTTTAGGTCAAGCACTTTGAAATAAACATTTTTTGTCTCTTGAAATTTTTTCTAAAAACTCTTCCTTTTCGAGTAGCAACTTTATGTCGATTTATTTCAACACGTTTAGGGCCGCCATTTTGTTTTGGGTGGTCCGATTTTTATTTTCTTTATGTCATTTTCCTAGTATTAAATAGACCTTTCAAATAAGGTAAACATGACCATGCTTCCCATTTAAAAATTTAGAGTTGCCCTCAAAATCCCCAATTTTTAGGGGTCACTCAAAATTTTCGATTGCTTCAAAAGATACTTTTTGTTAAGTTAGTATCTTATCCCAAATGACATTTGTTTGTTTTAACAAACACAAAAGTTAAAGAGGGAGGAAGTGACTCTATAACCACCCTGTATATCGGCCTTTAATCTTAGACCTACATTAGTATAAGATGTATTTAGTTTTATTGGAACTGAGTCATTAGAATTAGCTGCTGGACCAAGAATCGTTAAGCTATTGGGTGCAGTTCACAATTTAACAGTAGAGATTTAAACGAAATTATGCTAACACGTAATTACACTGTAATTGGTTGTTAATTGATGCATTAGATAAATTCTCTCATTAATTGTTATAAATATATTTGTTGAGGTAGCCTGAATGGCCTATTTTATGTTTTGAGTAACGCTAATAATTGTTGTTGGATTTTGTTCGTTGTTAAAGGAGCCTGATGAATTGAAGGGAGTAAAGTCAGGGCTATAGAATACAAGGGCTGGACCAGTCCGCCAAGGAAAGCGTTCTCGCCACTGCCACTGTGATGACGTCACGGTGGTAACAACTGCTCCATTCCCAACGCTTTTTATAAGTATTTCTGCTACAATAATTTCAATTTCTTAGCAAAGCTGTAACATTTTTATGATGCGCTCTTCTTTAGTTTTAGTATTGACACTACACAAAGAAATAAATAGACTGTAAACAATAATTAGTCTAAAGATATAAGCAGAAGACAGGGTTACAATAAAACTAACTAATTCGTAGGTAATAAACCGATGTAGTGTACTAATGTTAGCATACTTTTAATTTGATTCTCTGAAACATATCTGAAAACAAAATATGAAATTGAACAAAATGTGCCACATTATTAAAAATATTTGTATTTATTATAATAAACGACCAAAACTTGAATTTCATACTGCAGTTTAATAAATAATGTGTAATACTTATAAAATAAAACACATAAAAGTTATAAATACTTACACATAATGAGTAGCTTAAATGCAGATATGCACATGACATAATAATTACTGCTGAAATAAAATATTTAAAAAAAACTGCTTTATAAAAATTTTCCTTTCCTAGGCCTTAGGGAATAGTTAATTTAATAGTTGAATTTAAACTATTGAACTATTTAAATTTAAATTGATACTGAGCAATTTAATTTAGTCTAGAAGTTTAACTTAAAATTATGTTTTATTTTTGTCATCAATAATTTTATTACTCTATTTTTAAATTTGATTATAATTATTTGTATATTATATATTTATTTGTATCTAATTATTCTGAAAATTTTAAGTGCATTTTGCTAGTAAATATTTTTTTAACATTTTAACTTAAAGCTGCAAAAGAAATTACTTGAGGATCTTGGTAACTTTTTAACATACAGTAAAGTAATCTGGCTTGCATCTCTTACATTAAATAAATAATATTTTTTAATGTTTATTTTAATTTGAAGCTGATTACTTAAAATTTGTTGTTTTTAAATTTTGAGTTATCAATAATTACCGGTACTCTAAGTTTAAATCTTATTATTATTTATATATTAGGCTATAAATTTATTTATTTATATCTCATCATACTGAAAATGTTTGTTTTAATGTATTTTGTTAGTAAAGGTGTTTCTTGGAATATTCAAGTAACGCTGCAGACAATATTAGCCTACTTGATATTCTTGGCAACATTTCATAAAGTAATCTCGTCTGCAATGTAACATTAAATAAATAAATACCATGCTAAACATATAATTTAGGTAATTGTGTGTATTGTATAATTGTTTAAAGAAATTCATGGAATGCCTCTTCGAGAAAATTAGCCTTAAAGGCGAAAAAAGCGAAAATCTCGCGGAATTATATACCTTCTTCAAACACTTGCACTGAACAAAATAATTACTCAATATTAACCAAATTTGGTAAACATATAATTTAGGTGGTTGTGTGTATTGCATAATATTTTTAAGAATTATCATCTGCAACGTTATATCAAATAACACGTGAGAGCTAAGGCAAACCGTGCTTCCACGGCGTGTCATGGTACCAGAGTGACGTCATGTAGGAGGGGGGCAAGAGGAAGGTTGGAACAGTCGGCGAGCGTCAACATCAAAGAAGTGGACCAGCCCTTGTATTCTATAGCCCTGGAGTTAAGTAGTGAAATATTATCTAGTAAAATCTAGCTGAAATTTTTGTGAAATTTTATGAATATATTATAATTTTTAAACTCAAGTGTCTCTGTAATTATTAATACCTAGTCTCAGGAATACCCTCAAAGCCCAAGAGAAGCGTACCTTAAATGAGTGATTCTGATGGAGCCAACAAAAAAGGTATATGTTTAATAGTTACATATTTAATCCAAATTTAATATCAAAGTCAAAAGTTGTTCAAAGTCTGACACAGCTAATTAAAAGTCTGACATGGTGGAGGCGCATTAAACTTAGAAGTTTGACAGGCCTTGGCTAAACTTAATTGGTATTTCATGTTTTGTTTTGTGGTGTATTACTTGAAAAAGAAAATTAATACGTAACATATTCTACACAAAAAAAATATTAAAATGTCAGTAAAAACAAACATACTGAAAAAATAACCCTCTTATAATAATGTTTTAAAATATACAATTTTTTAAATTTATTTTTAAGATAAATGCTTTAAAGACCTTAATTTCTAGGTGATGCAAAACATATTGAATCTGGTGACATTTTCGAACATCCACAATGAAATATTTTGCAGCCATTGTTCCTTTAGTGTTCAAAAACCCGACACGTGCGTTGAAAAATGTGTATTCGTCCGCACCTCTACATTAACGTACATTTTCAACAAATACAAATACGACGCACAACGCAAATATGTATTGGAGTGGAAGGGGAAAACAGATTAGAAGTTTGTGTTATTTAAATTTAAAAGTTGTGTTTAACTCACTCCACCTGCATGTTGACCCATATACGTTATTACAAAATATAATTTTACAAAACAATATTAGCAAATACTAAAGGCTTTAGTTACCACAGGAGCCCAATAGTTGGAAAAAACTGATCATCGCTATGAACAAGATCGGATTCCATGCCTTTACGGAAGGGAAGATGGGACTACGAACTTACAGGAAGATGGAAGCATTGCCTCATTCAGGACCTAGTATCTTGGCTGTAGAGGAACCACGGAAAAGTGGACTTCTAGCGTACACAATTTCTTACAGGATACAGATTTTTTAGAAGCTGTCTGTGTAAAATATAGAAAGTAAGAACACCCGAATTCTGGATGTGTGGGGCTGAGAAGGAAGACGCGACTCATTATTTTTTTAGAATGCAAGTAGTGAGCTCAAAAACGCTACAGACTGGAGGAATATATTGGAAAAATAACACCTACATCATTTCATGATCGGTACCCGACGAATTGAGCTGTAGAGTTATATCTAAGTATGTAAGCGATGTTCTGCTAAGAAAGAAATAAGGAAAATGCGTAGAGGACCAGAACAGGACAAACCTAAGAGATGATATAAATACACAAACTAAGCACGATAAGTCCTTGACTGGTGTAAAGCGAAAGTAGTTCCGGACCAGAATGTTAGAAAAGAGGTTAGTTTTTAGTTTTAAACCGGATGAACTGGGAGCATCACACACAGGGATAGTGTCAAATGCATTTCTCCTCAAAATATAAAAATGAATTATTGATTGGATAACAGTAAACGGGTCTTATAATAGTCTGTAATCGAAATACAAATATGTGAAATGTCTTAAAAACGACAAGAAATGACTTTGGAAATAATTCATAAAGTTTGAAACACTTAGCTAAAAATAAAATTTGTAAAACTTCAAAGTCTTCAAGATTAAATGAATACAGCACTTATAGCACTTAGTACTTTCAAAGTTGAATTTACATTTACATTTTAACTTTGAGAGTCAAACGTTGTATTAATAAGTTTCCTCCGTCGCGTCTCTCTTTTGCAGTATTACATTACTTACTTACTGCAACATAACATAGGCTTCAGAAAACATTAAGTTATATTTTATAAAACTGATAAAATGAAAAAACAAGAAGACACAAATATCGAATGGAAGGATGTTGTAAAATACAGTTTCCAATACTTGAATGGCTTTCCATAACAGTCTTTCCTGAGAAGGGAACTACTAAGATAATTAAAAAAAAATAAAAGAACAAAAGAAAAATAAGAACGATGATAAAGCCATTAAAGTAATTCAATAAAGAACTAAGGGATAACAGCGAGACAGTAAAATACAAGGAGGCGGAGGAATAATTGGGAGAACAATAAGAAAATAAATTGATAGAGATACAATGAAAGTATTATAAGGTAAAAATAACAGCGACACAATATAAATGTACAGGGAGACAATATAATAAGAACGTAGGACCGATATAAAATAACAGTAACACAATATAAAAGAACAGAGAGAGACATTATAAAAGAAATGGGATACAATAAAATAATTATTAGAACAGTAACAAGTTGAAATAACTGAGATACAATGAAAGTATTAAGAGTGTACCAATCTCGGACGTTAGTTCATATTTTTGGTTACCAAACCCTTTAAGTAGAACATGAGTATACATATCAAATTGGGGAAAAGCCCAAAATTGTAAGAGCAAATGTTTACAAGGCTGACGAGTACAGGTTCGTAGATACCTAAGTTATCAATATCACAAATTATGACAAACACTTTGGAAATGAAAGAACAGAAATTTAACTGTGTAACAATACATCTTTTACTAATGAAAGAACGGAAATAAAATACAATAATTTGAAGAACAATTTTGCAATAAAATTACAGGGATACAGTAGTAACTAACCGGAAAAAAAACTAAATAAAAAACGATTAAAAATTAGCAAGGATTCAATGAAAAATTAAGCGCTATGAAAGTACAGAAAGACAATGAAATAATTAAAAGAACAATGGGGCAATGAAATGTCAGAGAATAAGTGACACAATACTAAAAAATCGAAAGAAGCATAATTATTCTATGAAAAAATTAAGAAATTTGAAATAACGGAAATAAAATAAGTTATTATACAAATTAAATCTGCTAGGATTCCTGAAATAAGTTTTAGTACAATTTTCTGCCAATCCTAACGTATCACTTTCGCTTAAGTTTGTCGACGCGTTTCGGAGTTTCTCTATTATCGATACCTATTTCAGTACTGGATTCATCCGTTATGGAATCGTCTAGATATAGTTAGCCAAGCCCCTCCTCCTACTACCGGTACTGCTTCTTATGTAATCTGTTATGTAATATGTTATGCAAAACGTTATGTAATACAAACCTACTCTTTTTATTTTATTTTTGTTTTAAACCAATCCTTTTGTGCTTTTTTAATAACTAAATTCGAAGTAAAACTGTTAGTCTTGTTCTTGATTCTAGCGTATGTTGGAATCACGGTATTTAAAATGCATTGTTTATTAAACCATATATTGGCTATCGTCCTGTGCAATTTCCTGTAGCTGAATTCTAATCGTTTCACTATTACGGTCCGGCTGACCAAGTGGAAGTTATTATACAACTGAAAGTGTTACGTTAGGATTGGCAGAAAATTGTAGTAAGAAATAAAATAAAATACAACAAAATATTAATAAGAAAAGTTTTTAATAACATGAGAGGGATTCAATAGTTGCAAGAATAAGAGAAATACAAAATAAAAAACCATTACGAAAGTATTGAGAGACATGAAAGCGCAGAAAAACAGTAGAAGATAATTTAATAATAATTAGAAGGACATTTTATTTCAGTTGCAAGAATTACGAGGGGGAAAATAACAAGGATTCAATGAATGAATTGAGTGATACAAAAGAATAGCAAAACAATAAAAGAACAAGGACTCAACAACATAACATTGGGCTCTTTTCATTGGAACATTAGGAATATTTCTATCTACCTTTATCCCACACTATTTACTTTTAACGATGTGCACCGCCTACGCCCATTATTCCCCTAACAACCTCGAATAACAATTTGTATAATCTCCACTTACCCGTCATGAAATTTTCCACAACAACCAAAAGTAAGTGCGCCTATCAGGTCTCTTACACCTGCTTCCGCAATTAGGCAAAATGTATATTTACAAAATATACTTAGTCTCGACGAGGTTTAAATTCCTCTCAATTATAAAAACGTTTAACGAACCTCTTGTTGGGTTAATCTTTTTGTTTTTACTTCATTTGCATTAAACATAATATGAAAGATGTAACTAAGCATCACGGCGAACACAAATTAATTGTGTTAGTAATAATAGTAAAATGCGTTAGAGTAAATCATACAGCAAGCTATAAAATTTACTTTGTTTTCGTTTTGAAAACGAGCTTTTAACCTATTAACTTTTAACGAGTAACAGAAAAAGGTGTAAAGATTTAAATGCAGGTATTTAAACGTATGTGAGTTATGCATATCAGAATAAATAATAAATAAGTAAAAGAGAATTAATTGTAAGAACAGTAGTTAAATAGTTTCAAATAATTCAACCACATAGCTGAACCTCTGAATTAAGTTTATATATTTTAATGGTTTCAACTATCTATCTGGGAAATTTGTAGACTCACGAAGGCGTTGAATAGCTGCCTTCTTGTAAGAAATATACCATACAGCTCGGCTCACAACCTTGAGCCTCGGATTATGGACGGCTTTGGGAGATTGTACTACGGTCACGTGATCCCGGCCGTCGGTCTTGGGTCCGAAGATGCTCCCGAGGATGCACATTTATTTTAACCGGGTATTTTTATAATGTTTTACATTTTGATAGGTTTCGCAGGAAAAAATAGGGTCCCTCATATTATGGACTGCTTCGCTTCGCTTTCAGCTGACAACCGTCTTTTTACGTTACTATCCGAGTACTGTTATGGTGTTTTACGTTTTGATAGGTTTCGGAGGAAAAAATAGGGTCCCTCATATTATGGACTGCTTCGCTTCGCTTTCAGCTGACAACCGTCTTTTTACGTCACCATCCGAGTACTGTTATGGGTTTTACGTTTTGATAGGTTTCAGAGGAAAAATAGGATCCCTCATATTATGGACTGCTTCGCTTCGCTCCCAGCGGACAACCGTCTATTTACTGTTATGGTATTTTACGTTATGATAGGTTTTGGGAAAACCAGATAGAAAATAAGGTCATGTAAAAAACAAAATGTTCAGAATAACTTCTTATATTTATTGTTTAGATAAAACCCAAAAACTTTCATTCTATTACGAAACATGTTAAAAAACATGATATTCCTAACATGGACCTGGTTTCTGTTATAAAACTAACATGTGGACCTAATCGTAGGTAAAATGCGGCCGTTAGAGTGCAAAAATATACACACTAATATTATAAAAAATTAAAATTTGTTTGGATGTTTTTTTAATGCAAAAAAACATGGGTGGTTATTATTTGCCTGGTTAATCTCTGGATCTACTGAACCGATTTAAAAACTAGTTCTACTAATAAAAAGCTACACTGGAATTATTATTAATCCTACACCTTTATTATAAAGAAAACATAACATGATTATGTGCATAGAAGGTTAAAACAGGGTTGGCGTGCAGAGTACGCTAGGGTTTCCCTTAGTATATATACATAAATTTTAATGGCTCACAAAACGTGTTTTGAGGACTATGATCGATGCTCATTGACTACTCCTGACCTTAGGTCAAGTAATAATAATAAGTTCGGTAATAATTTAATTATTAAATAATAAATATGATTTGTAAATAAATATAGCAATTAATTATAGTTTATAGCTTGAATGTATATTTAACTCCTTTTTTAATGTTTATATTGTCAAAATTGTTTAATTTATCAATACAATTACAATGATTTAACTGCTCCCTATAAAAAACATTAAACATTATATAAAGTTATATTATATAATATACGCGTATTATGCAATCTCAAAACGGACAAAAGGCACTTGAAAGTTGAATTATTTTCACTCCTTCGTTAAGCATAAGTAAGTGTACACAAAAATTTAAATCATATAAGTTTGCTATTGTGATTTGTTTCTTTTCTATATTTGACTCTACTTCTGTTTGCATTTATTATTTCAAATTATTAATTTTAAGTATGTATATGCTTTTGTTTTCTCTTTCATTATACAAACGTACATCCAATCTGTAATATTTGGTTCAAAGTAACAAATACTTGAATATTTGTGTTCAAAGAAGTGACATTTTTTTAAATTTATATAATTTAACTTCCAAGGAAATTATAAAAACTCAAAAACAATGGACCTTTCTTACTTACTTATTAAGAAGGACAATTTTTTGCAGAAATACATTCCAACCCATCCCTTCTTCAAACATCCCTTCAGCAGTAAAACACTAGAACCCAGCTGTGTATAGAACTGTCTAGTGGCCTTTGTCAGAATAGAGTTAAAACGGTCATTACAGGTCCGACAAAGCTGTTTCTGTCCATCCGCCATTTTGTTTTCTACAACCATATAAGGTCATATTTTGAGCGAGTTTGTATTTCACTTATGCAACGTTTTACAAGTTACAAGACTTTATCCATTGTTACAATTTGAACTGGTTATTAATATTATGTTAAAACTGTGAACCACTTAGTATTATAAAAGTGTAGCCTATGCCTCCGTAAGTTGGTGGGAAAATTCAAATCAAAAACAAAAACTTTTACCAACCTGGCAGACGGTCGTTAAAGACCATTGCCTCTCAGTGTAACTGAATGAAGTATATTTATGCTAAAAGAAAAAATCTGTATAATAAACCACTGATATTATAATTATTGATTATTATTATTATTATTTTGTGCCTTCCCAATAAATTTTTCTTTAAAGAATTTACGTAATACCTAGGTAATTTAATATAACAAGAACAAGAAGTATTTCATAACAGACAGGTTTTTTTATAAAATTACCAAACGACAGAAAACAGTAGCTTGCAAAATACAGACACAGCCTTTGTAATCGAGTTAACAGAGTTCAGCGGACGCTGTAAATTGCGTTCATGCGAAGATTTAATGCTAACTTTATATTTGTTATTAAATTTAACTGTGAAATGTTTACGTAATGCACGTAGGCAATAAGCAGAGAGAGTCGTACTGAAATTTTAACTCAAGCTTTGAGAATAGAAAAGGCAAACTCAACGGCAGCTATATTTTAGAAAATGACTGTTAAGTTTTATTTTTGTGGAGTCAATTAATATTTATTTAATATGGACACGTTACGATGTACACCGACAATTGTCCGGCTCATAAATATATTGTTTAGTATCTTAAATGCCTTGTGTTTGTGTGTCTTAATATTGTTTAGTGTATTTATGGTTTTAATTTAATAACTTGACAATGCGATTGCGATCCTGAAACGCGTCGTACATAACAAGTACGTCTAACAAATAAGTCATGTGACGGATCAGTAACAGGTAATATTTAATATTATTATTATTATAATTATTATCCTACAAATATTTAAATTTATTTATTACATTGCTTTATTTTTATGTAATCAATAGTACTTCTTGTATGTGTACAAGATTTATTTAAGTTTCCATTTAATATTATGAATTTCAAAAAGTTATTATAATTTCTAGTAAGCCCCCGCAAAAAATCACAGGCAGATTAATTATATATAGGCCTACATCAGAAATACATAATTTAAAAACAATAGGACGTCCACTCGCTTTTATAGGAGTTTATACTGTCTAAACAACATTATTAGCGAATTTCAATATGAAAGATGAACTATTGCAGTGACCCTTATGGTGCGACTTTAAGTCGGGAATAGTCTTCAGAATACGTTTTGGCATGTCATTGAAAGTTTACATAATATATTTTCTCACGGCATTTTGTGTTCGCCCTCTAACGGATACATTTTACGTCCAATTTGGTTCAAATTTTGTACACACGTTGTTCGCTCGGACGAGTTCGTTAGCCAAAAGTCCAACAAATGGAAGCACGGTTTTTTTGTCAGAAATTAAAAGTGTTTTGGGATTTTTCATATTAGATAGAAACTTGGTGTGGGTATTTATCCGCACAAAATAAATATAGGAGATTTGTTGACAGTTGGTTTAGTTATAATATGTAGCAACAGATGTTTGAATTATGACACAGTAAACATTTTGCTTTGATTTTTGTGTTTGTGATGCTTTTACTTTGTTAATATCTAAAATAAAAAAGGTGTTGTTTGTGAAGAGTAATAATCTGATTCTAAATTTGTTTGTGAATAATAATAAACTGATTCTAAATTTGTGTGTGAAGAATAATAAACTGATTCTAAATTTGTTTGTGAAGAATAATAAACTGATTCTAAATTTGTTTGTGAAGAATAATAAACTGATTCTAAATTTGTTTGTGAAGAGTAATAAACTGATTCTAAATTTGTTTGTGAATAATAATAAACTGATTCTAAATTTGTGTGTGAATAATAATAAACTGATTCTAAATTTGTTTGTGAAGAATAATAAACTGATTCTAAATTTGTGTGTGAAGAATAATAAACTGATTCTAAATTTGTTTGTGAAGAATAATAAACTGATTCTAAATTTTTTTACTGTTGGATTTGGTTGCTATTTCTGCTTGTTGGTGTAATGGCTGTAAACAAATATGTGTTTTTAATCCAAACAGCTGTTTTAACAGAATTTACACAATTTGTACACTTTAAAGTAAAAAATTTGCGAAATTCTTTCTTAGTGTGCTTTTATGAACCAATCAGAATATATTTTCAAATTTTCATATTTGTATCTTCAAGTAGTTTTTGCTCCACTTTGATTTTATATCAGTTAGTCTGTCAGTCAATCAGTCATTCAGTTAATCAGTCATTCAGTCAATCAGTCA